>JANAVB010005598.1:31263222-31427453 GCA_029216955.1 Iris pallida
GTGAGTATAAATTTATAAATTTTGTATATATTTATAAACGTATGACACGGACACGTTGTTAAGATATGATACATACACATTAACATGAGTTAGTATTGACATAGTATCGTAAAATTGTTATATGTGTTGATGGACCCTAAATTTATAAAATTTAGTAGTATATATGAGTGTCGAGTGGTAGATTATCGAGCAGTAGGCGTGTATGTGTATATATTTGAGCGAGGGATGAGTGAGCTAGTGAGGGTTAGTAATCTATATAGATATATAGATACATATATAAGGGTATAGAAATAGTGATGTTTGAACGATGCTATTACTTTTACAAGCCTTTGAATGATGTGTATCTATCTAACAGAAGTATCTAAAAATAGATACGAATTACTACCTACGGCATCGTTCGTGAATGTACAACCGTCATCCTGATGATATGTGTAGTGTGCGAGATAAATTCATAGAGGGTGTATAGCAGTTCCTGCAGTTCATCAATGCATTCCCTTAGTACATGGACGATACCAAAATTAAGTGTCCGTGTGTGAGATGTCGCAACTTGAAATATCATCCAGAAGTGAAAGTCACATATCATTTGTACTCGAAGAATTTTATGTCGAATTATTATTAGTGAACCGCGCACAGAGAACTTGTGTCTTTAGCATCGGAGTCGGAGCCTTATGAGGATGTCCACAACCACGCTGCTTACGACGATGGGTGGGTGAACATGGTTTTTGACGCGGTGAGGCCTAGTTTCGATCTGGACAATTATGATGCAGCCGAGGAGCACCGAATGCCGATGCTGCAAAGTTTATAGAGTTGCTGGAGAATACAAAGACTCCATTATATCCTAATTGTGAGGATCATTCACCGTTGGAGGTGGTTACAAGATTGTTGAGCATCAAGTCTAATTTTAACATGTCGTAAGAATTCTACAACCGACTGATGGAGTTGATTATAGAGATCTTGCCGGAGGGTGCTAAGTTGTCTAAAGACTTCTACCAGTCTAAGAGGATGGTGAGATCGCTCTGGATGGGATACGATAAAATCGATGCATGTCACAACGGGTGCATGTTGTACTACAAAGACGATAAGGATGAAAACGCGTACAAATTTTGTGGTGCTGATCGCTACAAGGGCACTGGTAGAGGAAGGTCTGTCGGGACAAGGAAGCCTACCAATTCGATGCACTACTTGTCGTTCACGCTGCGGTTGCAGAGGTTGTTTATGGTGAAGGAGACTGCAGAAAACATGAGTTGGTACAGGCAGGAACAGATCGAAGGATTGTTGGATCACCCATCTATGGAGAAGCATGAAAGCACTTTGATCGAGAGTATCCAAATTTTGCTTCGGATCCACGTAACGTCAGATTGGGGCTCTCCTCTGATGGTTTTACCCTATTCGAACTTTTGGGCTCCCAGTATTCATCTTGGCCTGTGATCGTCACTCCGTACAATCTACCGCCTTGGATGTGCATGAAGACTCTATATATATTCCTCACCGTTATGATTCCGGGTCCGAACAATCCAAAGAAGAACATCGATGTGTATGTACAGCCATTGATAGATTAGTTGAATCAGTTGTGGGAAGTAGGTGCCAACACCTACGATGTTTCTAGAAAGCATAATTTTTAGACGCGGGCAGCACTTTTGTGGACCATCAACAACTTTTCGGCTTATGGAATGTTATCGGGATGGAGCACTCATGGCCGTCTTTCATGTCTGTATTCTATGGACCGCACTAAGGCTTTTCGTTTGAAACATGAATGCAAACCGTGCTTCTTCGATTGTCATCGACAATTTCTGTCAAAGGATCATCCGTACCAGAGGAACATGAATACTTTTCGTGTCGGCATTATGGAGAAGGGTAATCCACCGCCAAGGTGGCATATAAGAAGAGGTAAAAGATTTACCAAGAGCTATTGAAGAGCCTACTAAGGGCTACAAGTGTGACAGATTTGGTCACACTCTTAAATGGACGAAGAGGAGTATATTCTAGGATCTGCCATATTGGAGCACCAATCTGATCAGACATGACCTTGATGTCATACATATCGAGAAGAATGTATTTAACAACATAATTAATACTATAATGGACGTAAAGGGGAAGACGAAACACAATCCTAACGCCAGGTTGGACTTGGAAGAAATATGTAGACGTCATGCGTTGCACTTGATAGAGGAGGGGAATGGGAAGTTGAAGCAGCCTAAGATAACTTTTTCACAGGAGAAGGAGGATAAAGTGAGACTTTGTAGGTGGATTCATGGCCTAAAATTTTTAGACATGTATGTTTCGAACTTGAGAAGATGCGTCGACCTTAAGGAGAACAAACTACGGGCATGAAGAGCCACGATTGTCACCTATTCATGGAGAGGTTAATTCCGATTGTATTTCGAAAATTCTTACCCCAGGTCGTTTGGGATCCATTAAAAGAAATCAGCATATTATTCAGAAATCTTTGTTCTACTAAGTTGCTCGTTGATCGTCTAGAAAAGTAAGAGAACGATATTGTGGTAACACTGTGCAAGCTCGAGAAGGTGTTTTCGCCTAGATTTTTTGACTCCATGGAGCATTTGCTAATTCATTTTTCCTATGTGGCACGTGTTGGTGGGCCTGTCGCTTATCGGTGGATAAATAATCTAAAAAAAAGGTAAAAAAAAAGGCACGGGTTGAGGGTTCTATTTGTGAAGCTTATGCTATCAAGAAGATTACAAACCTTTGCTCGACGTATTTTAAATCTCATGTTGCTACTAATAGAACGAGAGCTCCGAGAAATGACGACGGATATCAGGAATCTAATGATGCAATGTTGAAAGTATTCAATGCGTCCGGAAAGCCTTCGGAAAAAATAAAGAAGAGATATTTGAATGACGAAGAGCTAAGGGCTGCTCAATTGTATATATTACTCAATTTCGATAAGGATGAAGTGGAGAAGCTAGAGGGGCAAGTAATTAATGATGGCTGGTTTACGTCATCTCAATGTAATAGTATAAGCTAATATTATACTAGTAATCGGCGGTTGCTTCGTTGTTTTTCAGCACATATAATGATGAGTTGAGGTCGGTTAGACCCTACATAACAGACGAAGAATTAGAAAAAGAAATGAGACGTCATTTTCCTTCTTGGTTGAGCACATATGTAAGGAGCTCGATAATTACTCTTTTTTAATGCAACGGCAGAATAAATAACTTTATCACTTCTTTGGTATTCAGGTCGATCGTCTAATTTTACCCGAGACTGAATCAATTAGAACTCTAGTCAAGAAACCAATTACTTCTATTAAAATATAGCCAAGTTAGTGTGTGAATGGGTTTAGGTTCAAGTCGACAAATGCTTTGATCAGAGACAACTTCTTGGATCTTGATTCTATGAAAAACAGTGGTTTGTGTATCAAATCTTCGAACTACAAAGACGTCGATCCAGACTATAATTTTTTTGGCATCTTACGAGAGACTGTGGAGTTGACATATAATTATGGCAGAGAACATGCTAAGATCATGTTATTCAAGTGTGAATGGTTCCATCCGATTGAAAATCAAGGTTGGAAAGTTGATAAGCATGATCTTGTGGATATAAACTACAAGCGTAGATATCAAGGCTACGAACCATTTGTCATATCAAGTCAGGCTCAGCTCGTGTACTTCACAGCTTATCCAAGACGGGAAACAACTAGGTCTGACTGGTGGACACTATGCAAGACTAAAGCTAGAGATATCTTTGACGTTGACGAAAAAAACTTATCAGGAGGATGAGCTACATTTTGTAACAAATATTGTAGATGTGGACTCCACGAAAGTTACTCATTACACGACTAATAATGTAGAAGATGTAGAATTATCCGAAGAGGAAGACGAAGGCGAAGATGAAAGTGAAGATGGGGAGGAAGAGGAAGAGGAGGTCGAGAAAGACAAACAAGATAAATTTTTTGAAGATGATTGAGAGAAATGTACTTTCATTTTGTTATTATGTAGACTTGGTTATTATCTAGACTTGGTTATTATCTAGTATTGATTATTATCTAGATGTTATTATATGTACTTCGATATTTCTGTAGAATGTACTATCTGGTTACACTTGTAGAATATACTTTGATGTTTTTGACTGTAGAATGTACTATATATCTGTTTATTTGTTGTATCATGATATGTTGTTATCGGATATGAAAGGACGACGCAGATCATTCGGCAGGTCCCGACGTGGACGGAGTTCTCCTCCGGTACTTCCTACTGGTTCTAGATCCTCGACGCCGAGTACTCCAGTGTATTGACTAGCCATATCTCCGACTACCATGACGTTACGTGGCAGCACTCCTGGGACGAGTAGTTCCAGGCCTGAGACTACTCCCTCGTCTAGCGTTTCTCGTTCTGAGACAACAATGGAGACAGATGAGCAGATGGAGGAGGTTGAGCCAATGCCGTATCAGTATCAGCGAGATCTTCCGTGCGCACCTCCGGAGGAGACGAGGACGGAGATTTGGGCCAACGGTACAAAGTAAGTGTGTTGGTTTATCATCATATATATGTTTATTTCTTTATTCATCATAAATTTACTTTTTTATGAATATAATTATCTCTGTATAGATATCGTCCCTCGTCGGTACAAAGACGCCTGGACCACTTTCTGAGGTACAATTATGGTGGCCCTTGGATAAACTACTCTGATGCACCGGACGTTAGGAAGGCCTTCTGGTTTGTACTTCAAGGTAAAAGTATATTTGGTTTTAATATGAATCATCTAATGTATGCATATTAATAACTGACTAAATTACTTCTTCTAGCAAATATATTTCTATCCACCGCACCGGGTTGAGTTGATCGAGGGGATGGTTTCTGCCGTCGCCGCCAAGCTGGTCCGTGATGCTATTAATGACCAGAAGGCTTGTGATCGTGCCGAAAAGCCGATCCATGGTTGGATCATCCCTGATCAGTGGACTGCGATGAGGTCTAGATTCGACGAGCCAAAGTACAAGGAAATGTCTGAGAAGGCCAAGGCGGCTAGGCAGAAGGCATCAAAGTGGTGCGGTGGGTCGATCCCGATGACGGAACATTTTCGTCGTTTGGTATTTTTTTTTTTATTTCAGACATTATTTTAATGCAAGTCTGATAAATTAGTACTAGAAAAAATATTTAATTTTAGTACTAAATAATATTTTTTAATAGGTTAGGAGGGGTACTGATGACGCCAACATGGTGATCGTCTTCCTGGCCACCCATTGGAATAGCGGAAAGCTTATTGACGAGATGGCCGAGCAGACCTATGTAAGTATTACAATACTTTGTGTTAATTTTAATATAACTTAGAAAATATGTAAATAAATATTCATGTAGTTAGTAATAATAAGTACATTAGACATTATAAGCAATTATAGAGTATCCATACTTTTCTAGGCTATGTATCTTAAGCTTTGCGAGCGGGCGGCTGCTAGTGCACCTACAACAGGAGAGGCTGGTAAAGCTTCCCTGCAGCCCGCTCCAGCTCCTTCGGAGGACGAGGTGTGGGTGACCGCCACTAGTGGTCTCCATAGGGGTACGTACTACGGTACAGGATCCTATGGCGTCCTAGTTGTGACACAGTCCTCTAGGGCCTCCGCTGCAAGTGTGCATTACCCACAGCCCTCGTAGGAGTCTGCCCGAGTCCAGGAGATCGTTGACCATCAGATTGAGTCTCTCCGTGATGAAATACTGCGAAGAATCCAGGAGCAGCCCCAGTCTCAGCCGTATACGGACGATGTCACGCTCATCGCACGATTTGATACGCTCGAGCGCAACATCATGGAGTTCAGGGATATGACTAAGAGGACAGAGCATGGTGTTACTGATCTTAGAGCGTCGACACATTGTAGCATGACGGAGCTGCAGGCATCACAGTTGTCCATGGACGAGAGGCTGACATTGATGCATGATTTGATAGTTGATAGCAGTACGAGGCTGTTATCTACCATGGATTCATACAACCATCGACTAGCAACTTTGGAGCAGATACGTCCTCCAGGTGTGCCTTCATGGTCACCGACTCCAACGACGTCACTGCCTTCTTCATCAACACCGACTCCACCGACATCACTGCCTTCATCAACGTCGGTGTCGATTTCACGGGAGTAGTATGAGTTGTTCTTATCCCTGATGCGCGGCGGTGCTCCTCCTCCTCCAGATCCGCAGTAGTCCTAGTTAGGACAATTCATTGGTTGTTTGTGTGTAGATTGGTTGTTTGTGTGTAGACCCATGATATTGGGTTTGAATATTATACATTTGTTGAGGCTTTCAGACTTTATTGGTTGCTTGTGTGTAGACTTATTTGAGTGGATATTTATTTATTGCACTGATCTATACGATGGGATTTTCTTCAGACTCCATTTGTAATTCTAATGTGTCATTTTCTTCATATTTTATTTTTATTATTCGTATTAAATGTATATGAATTTATCGGTGTTGAGTGTTCCACCGAAGGAGTGGACGAACCCAGAAAATTCAATGAAGGGTTGCTCCGGGTCTATTGATATTAATTTTTAATTATTAAACTGCAGGAAAACTATTTTGTTTTCTGCTTTTTTTTACTACAAATTTAGCGACGTTTAGCGATGCCGATGTGAGTCGCTAAGCGTCATTGATATCCTGCAGATCGGCGACGCTTAGCGACTCTGCCCGCGTCGCTAAACGGCACTAAATGTTGCTAAACGTCGCTGATTTTCTACAGATCAGCGATGCTTAGCGACACACATACGCGTCATTGTTGGTCGCTAGACATCGCCAAAACGTCGCTTAATCCTGCAACTTGTACCGATGGTTAGCGACAAAAATTTCGTCGCTAATTTTGCGACAAAAAGTCACTCAAAGTTGCTGAATTTGCGACGTCTATACGTCGCTGAAAAATGTCGCTATTGCGACGTTTAGCGACGTTTAAGTGGTCAGCGACTTGATGAAACGCGACAACACATAAACGTCGTCATTTATATCGCCGATTTATTTTAGCGACGTTTTTTATCATTTTACCGACGTTTTTAGGCGTCATTAATATGAAGTATTCTGGTAGTGAAAGTCCGACACGTGACGGTTGTAAGAAAATTGTAAAAATTTGATCGTAGACATAGTAAAGCTCTAATAACAAGGACGTGATATCAAATGAGGCACAAGTACTCTCTGACTTGATCCATAGAGCCTAAGACACATTAAACCAGAAGGTTTTGCCTCTAGATATTCACACCTATTTATTAGTATATCAAATATTTCTTTTTACGGGAGAGGTCCCATATATGAGCGGACATCTCGTGGTCAATAAAAATAGGGAGGCTCAATCTCATCTTAACATCAGCATGTACCACCTCAAGTTTTGCTAATTGGATGAAAAATCTAGGGTTTCAAAGAGCCGAACTGAACTACAATAGACGAGATCCATAGTAAACCTTTTCAAATACTACAAAAATGGCACAATAGAGATATTAAAGGTGATTCATAACAGTAAAGATATTAAAGGTGACCACAAGCAATCAATTTTCAAACTGACAGTGTCCTACATCCATCCGTATTAAACATTTAAATTAATAGAGATTAATGTTCAACTAATACATTAACACTTAGATTATATCAATCAATTTTTTAGATTGACACTTCATATCACATTCATCAAAAAAGAATCCCCTAAGATTCATATATTTCGTCAGAGCATCAGATTGTCAAATATCATGATGAAAACAAAGAAATTAATATAATAAAAATTCGAATGAGATAAGAGAGTGAATAATCTCGATCATATTTACAGAGTAACATGAAAAATTAAACATCAACAAAAATGTTCTGAGCTTTTTCGCATATCCGCATCTAATTTTTGTCGTCGTTAAATCGATGGCCTGACCTCAAACTCCTAGAGCATTTTGTGTTGATAAAGTGTTGTGAAAAGAAGAAGAGAAAGATAAGAAATTGATAGCCAGAAATCTGTATGTAGCTTTTCTCATTGATAACTTACATAGAGGGAATGAGATATTGGTTGTTGTGGGTTGAGACTAGGCTATATATAACGTATGTTTTTCCTGTTAATTGGCTTGTGGGGCCTGCCCATTAGAGCATCTCCAACCCTAATGTCTTGTAATGTGATGTGATTTCTACGTGGTATGAGGCACAAGACAATGTCTTTCCTAGATGACAAGATTATATTCACACAATGAAGTAGAAAAATTTTCTCTAATGCAAAAATATTGAGAAAACAAAATCTAATCTTTTCAACTTCCAATACAACTTCTTTCCAATTTTTTTCCTTTCTAAATATTTATATTCATAACTGATGATGGGAAGGTAAAGTCGTTGTCGAGTGCATTGTCCATAACTAGACAATCAACTTTACAATATTTTTGCTATGTCATGTCAACTTCACAATTTATTTGACATATATATTGGAGGAGTTTTTCAATGATTATTCCTATATGACAATAACTTTTTAGAAACTCACAATTGCATCAGAGATGCTCTTACCATTGTGGATAGCTGTGTTACAGGAAGCACGCACGTATGCTGACATGGAAACTTCTGAGAAAATAGCCATACATGTCAATGACATATTCTATGTATGAACTTTCATTTTATTGTTTCTTTCTTCAGTATTTTTAATATGGCTAGTTAGACTAAGTTGTTCGGTAGTCTAGTTTTGACATTCTAGCTTACTTATTAAAGTCAAAGGAGTATGTGTGTTTATTTTTACAATCAGAAATTTTAGATTGAAGGGAATATTTTTTATGAATTCGCATAAAAGAGGATGAGTTTGGATAAATTGCAGAAATATATATATATATATATATATTTTTTTTTTTTGGAAAAAGGGTAAATTTTATTCCACTATCATCGCAATAGGTTACAAAGTGGACAGCCCCTCATAAATGCGCCGGTTCCTCTCCTTCCAGACATGCCAAACAGATGCAGCAAGTCTCAATCTGGCACATCTGGCCCAGCTCTGCTCCTGGCCCCTGCAATCACCAATCCACTTAAGAATTTCTCTGAAACGCTCCCTTCCAACCCCTCCCAAGTGTCTCCGGCTCTGCTCCGCCCAGATGCTCCATGCCACGTGGCACTGAAAGAACAGATGCCCAATGGATTCATTCTCTGTCTCACACAAAACACACTTAGGGTCAGGGACAGGGACCCCGAACCTAAGTAGTCGGTCCCTAGTGAGTAACCGGCCCAGCACCAGTTTATAAGCAGACAGTTGCAACTTCCTGGCCAGCCCCTTCCCCCAGACAAAGTCGTACTCCTCAATATCATCGAAGTGGGGGCGAACAAGGTCGTAGCAGCTGCTAAATCTGAACTCCCCCGCTCCCTCCGAGCGGCCGGGAGGGGCCCAAACCCAGACATCAGACAGTGTCGTAGGAGTGATCTGCACCTGTCTGATCTCCTCACCTAACTGAGCAGTGAAACGATACTCCTCTGGCCTCTAGACCCCACCACTGATGATGTGCCTACAAGTCAGACCTATGTACGCCACACCGTCCCTCTGGGGACCCAGAATCTCCAGAAGAGACTGACCTGAAATCCACGGATCGAGCCAAAGGTCCGTCTCCCCTCCCTCCCTCATCTTCCGCCGAATAGCCGTCCGAAGTACAGGACGGTTCCTCAGGATATGCTTGAAAGACACAGAGAAGTTGTTGTCAATTTCACATACCCAGAAGTTCCTGCCCCGGAGATACCGACTAGTCATCCAGGCCGACCAGAGAGAATCGCCCTGAAGGAACCTCCATGCCAGCTTGATCCCCGCCGCCTCCCTGACAGATACAAGGGATCGCAGACCCACACCTCCCTCCTTCCTGGACCGACAGAGCTGCTCCCAAGAGATGGCATGAATCCCCCCATGCCAAATGAACTTGGCACATATGCCCTCAATCTTTCTGATAGTAGCCAAAGGAACCATAATAGATTGGAGCCAGAACAAAGCAATAGCAGAAATGACCGATCGAACCAGCTCAATACGCCCTCCAAAAGATAGGCCAGCCGCCTGCCAGCCCTCTACCCTCCTCTGTGCAAAGTCCACCAGACTCTGACATTCTCGGTCCTTCGCGTAGTTGACGGAAAGGGGCACCCCCAGATATTTCACCGGGAGGTCCCCCTTTTCCACCCCAAGCTCCATGGCCCGCTCCTCCTTCAAAGTGCAAGAGTTGCTGAAGTAAACTTTGCTCTTGTCCCTATTTAACCGAAGGCCCGATAGCTGACCGAACTCTTCCATCACCGCCGCAAGCTCCCTCATCCCTCGCATGGAAGGCCTCAACAAAACCAATAGGTCATCCGCATATATGAGATGTGAGACCACCGGAGAGACCCTGCTGTATATCGGTACAATCCTCTCCCGATGCACCGCAATGTCCATCAAACAGGTGAAATACTCCATCACGAGGGTGAATAGATAGGGGGAAAGCGGGTCCCCCTGCCGAAGTCCCCTGCTGCTGCCAAAGAACCCGAATGGAATATCCTGAATGAGGACCGAGAAAGTAGGAGAGGTGATGCACTCTCTGACTCTGTCCACCCATGTCTCGGAGAATCCCATCGCACCCATCAAATGACAGAGGAAGTCTCTGTTGACGGTGTCGTAGGCTTTCCTCAGGTCGAGCTTCACACAGGCCTTCATCCCTCCAGGCTTGTGGAACTTCCGAATCATCTCATGAGCCAGCAGGCTATGCTCCGCAATAGACCGCCCCTTGATGAATGCCGCCTGATTCCGAGAAACCAGGCCCTGCATAGCATCCTCCATCCTCCTGCACATAATATGAGTAATTATTTTATACAAATAATTACAGCAAGCAATCGGTCGAAAGTCAGCAAGAGAAGTCGCCCCCTCCTTCTTGGGCACTAGCGTCAAGAAGGTGTGGTTCAGCTCCTTCAGGAGCTTGCCCGTATCAAAGAACTCCTGAACAGCCGCAAGAACCTGGACCTTGAGGATACCCCAATGACGCTTGTAGAAGCCACTGGAGAAACCATCCGGCCCAGGAGACTTGGAAGCATCAGCCTGCATCACAATCGCCTCCACCTCCGCCATCCGGATAGGAGCCATAAGAAGACTATTGCCATACTCCGTAATCAACGTCTTCGTAGTCAGCTGCGGGAATACCGAAGGATAGTCCGTCTGATGATAGAGCTCAGAATAGAACCGGACAGCCTCCTCCTGGATAGCAACCTGGTCGGTCACAAGATGCCCGTCCCTGCCAATCAGTCTCTGAATACGGTTCCGGTGCTGGCGAGCCCGGATGACATCATAGAAGAATCTGGTGCAGCGAACCCCATCCTTGAGCCAGGAGCATTTGGCCCGTTGGGCCGCACTAATCTCCTACTGGAGCCGCAAGGTGTTGACCTCTGCAGCCAACTTCTTCTCTCTAGCCGCCATCTCCCCACTCATCATGTCGCCCTGAAGATCTGACTGCAGGTCTCTCAACTCCGCCTCCTTCTCCTGTAAGGAAGTCCGGGGGAGAGCCCTCACCCAGTCTCTGATGGCACGTTTGGTCTTCTTCAGCCTGTGAACCATACAAAACTGGGCAGTGCCGACCACCTCCTGGCAAAGACCTCCCGCCACAGTCTCCTCATATCCAGCCGATAGGAACCAACTGTTATCATACCGAAACGGATGGGCTCTCCATCTGGGACTCTCCACGAAGCGCACCAGGATCGGTGAGTGGTCACTGGTCCCCGCAGGGAGCCCCTCAGCCACAGAAGAGGAGAATAGGCGGAACCAATCACTGTTTCCCAAAGCACGATCAAGCTGGCATGCCACCCTGCTCACCATCGCCTTGTTGTGCCATGTCCATATGTGCCCTACCCTCTCCAGATCCCTGAGCCCGGACTGGAGCAGGCAAGACTGAAAATCTGAGAGGATCTGGTCCGGGACCGGCCTCCCCCCAGCTTCTCCCTCCTGTATAGCGTAGCATTGAAGTCTTCCATAATAAGTAAGGGGAGATGACGATGCATCGCTAAGGAACTCAGCCTGATGATGTCCTGCCACAAGGTCTCCCGGCGCCTCCTGTCGTTGTGCCCGTAGACAGCACCAAGTAAGAATCGGAACCCACCCTTGTTGGTGAAGGAGATAGCCACCAGCTGGTCAGACATGAAAACCTCCTCTTCCTCCCAACTAGCTCCATTCCATCTAACCCAGATCCTCGCCATATCACAGAGACCAAGGTTGTGGAGCTGGACCCAGTCCGTAGGAGTTCTACGGGACAGAGTTTTCGCCCCCCTGATCTTAGTCTCTAGTAAGATCGAGATTTCACACTTTTTCTTCCTCAGCACCTCACTAATCTCCCTCCATCTCCCCAGAGAACACCCCCCCGGACATTCCAGGCAAGGGCCGACATCTAAACCGCGGGTGGGGTCCCCTGAACATCCTCTGAAGGGGCACCCGGGGAGAGTGCAACCTCCATATCTCTGGTATCCTCAACTCTATCCCCCTGAAGAAGAAGGGACAGAGCAGGGGCCGCAGCCCCTTGTGGGTCCCCCGGTGGGGGAGGCTGAGCTAGGACCGCCACCCATTTAGGATTGACCTTCCACACTCTCTCCGTCCCACCCTGTCCGCTGTCCTCACTATGCGACTCCGTAGCCTGGCGCTTCCGACTGTAAACCTGAAGAGCTAGCGTGTCTTTATCTCCATTTCGCCTGTCCTCCTGTCCCATACTCCTGGTGTTCATGGTCCTCGTCCCCATATACTCAACCATCGCTCCAGCAAGAACCTCCGTCGAAGACCCCTCATATTCCCCAGAGATGGGGGAAGGGTCTGCCTCCATCTCATCTTCCATCAAGCCCACCTGGTCAACTACTGGGGAGTCATCTGCACCACCTGCCTCCTGCACTACCTCCTCCGTCACCACCTCAGAAGCTCCTCCACGCCTACAAGCACTCGGGAGATGCCCAAAGCAGGCACACGCCGGACATCTGGGGAGAACCCACTCATACTCCACCTTCTGCATAAGTAACTGGCCAGAAGGGGTCCTGTACTTCAACTGCTCAGGCAGATCCAACCTGGCATCAATCTCCACAAATACCCGAGCATACATCAATCTAGACCTGAAGGCGGTGGCATCATCCGCCTTAATCGGCTTGCCAATGAGGCTGGCAAGTCTCATAAGAAGTGGGACACTCCAGAAGCGTACCGGGAACTCAGGAAACCGAACCCACACAGGCACCGCATTAAGCACCTCCTTCTCACACCTCAAGTCAGGAGACCATTGCTTCAGAATAATGAGGCGGCCGTCAAACGTCCATGGCCCTCCCTGGAGTATCCGAGTCACATCTTCCGCCAATCCAAATTTAACGAAGTAGAAGCCGTTTTCCTTGGAGAAGAACTCCATGCTACCCTTCGGCCGCCAGACTCTGTCCGCATATCCTCGGATCTGCCCGTAGAAGGGCTTGCTCCCCAACACATATAGCACTAAAGTATTCTCCCAGAATGCCGTCACCTTCGCCACTTCGTCGGCCGGGAAGTCGGCGCAGAGCTCACCCCCAATCGCCATAGGTGCAACATACTCCATCGATGTCGGAGTCTTGGCGACCCCCACCTTGCATGCATCTGCCCAGGATACAGGCCGCGGGCCCGGACTCCGAGGTGGAATCGTCGGGGTTGGCCGGGCACTCATGTTCGCAGCAGTCCCTCTACCCCCGATAACTGGGACAGCCGTCCCCGCTGACCCCTTCGCACGAGGCCGCCACGCAATCCTGGCTTGTCCCTCCCATTCCCCCAAGTGAGCCTGACCCACCGTTGGACCCGTTCTCCTGGCTATCCCCGCCCTCATGTCCGATCCCTGCGGATAAGCTGAGCCTCTCCTAGCCGCAGGGATCTGCGATCGTTGCCCTCCTCCTCGCCTTACCCTCCGATTCTGGACCGTAGTCCAAGCCCCCTCCTCATCCTCCAATCCAGACGATGTCCTTTGGGCGGTGAACACCATCGAGGAGCCCCCGGGGTCCACCGCCGTCGAACACCCAACCGAACCCGTGCTCGGATGAGAACCCGCCGACCGCAGCCCTCCCCGGCCACCCCCCCCCCCCCGCCTGGGGAGGGTCGCCGGCAGCCGCCTGCCCCCGGGGGAGGGTCGCCGGACCTCCCCGGTCGGCCCTCTGGACTCCCGCTCCCGCGCGCGGGCGAGCAGCAGCTGCTGCGCGCGTCTCCGGCGGCCGGCCGCCACCAACCACCTCCCGCCGGTCGCCACCGACCGCCACCCGCCACCCCCCTTGCCTTTCCCCCGGTCCGGGGGGCGGTTGGCCGCCTCCACACCACGATTTGGCGATGCCCTAGCAGAGCTAGGGTTTCCGGATTCTCCCGCAGCCGCCATTATATTATATATATATATATATATATATATATATATATATATATATGAGCGGCTCGGGAACAAGCGATCGCGCGACCGTGGAGCAAGGAAACCCTAGGGCGGCTCGGGGGCCTCCCCCACGGCCGCCGGACCCCCTCGACGGCCGGGGGAGGGTGCAGGGCAAGAAGGGGGGGCCGGCCAGCACTCCCAGTCCGGCGGCGAAGCTTAGGCCGGGGGCGCGGCAGGCGATGGTGCATCGACGGGGGGGGTCGGGCGGACCCCCGGGGCTGGCTCGAACGACGGCATACCCTCCGGCAGTGGGGGGAGAGGGGGGCGGAAGTGCGGGCGGGGGGGTCGGGCGGACCCCCCGGGAGGACGTTCGGTGGCGGCGCCCCCTCCGGCGGAGGGGGAGGGGCGGATTTGTTGTCGAGGGAATCGGGTGACCTCCCTCGGAGGTTGGCTGCGGCGTCTCAGCCTGCCGAAGGGGGTCAGGGTCAGTTTTTCGGGGGATCTCTACCGTCTCATATTTTGAATTCGGTGTCGGATCTGGATCTCAGGGGAACCAGTCGGAGGAGGGAGGTTGGACGATGGTTACGCGTCGACGTGCGGCGAAGACTGGGGGAAAGGTAGGAGGAGGACAGGGTCATGTTCGGGATCGTCATCCGGCTGACAGTCATCATAGCGGGTCAGGGGTGCGTCCTTCGTCCCGTGGCCATGCGGTGCCTACTGGAAGAACGGTGGGCTGGAGGCCTAAGGCGACCGCGGCGGACAAAGGGAAGGGTAAGGTGGTGGTACCCGGGGATTCGAGATCTGATTTAACCAGGCCGGAGGTTGCCCCCAAGCCACACGGAACGTCTGGTCGGCCTGCTGGACGGTCCTGGGCTGAGATTTGCAAACCTGTGGGGCCGAAAAGCCCCACATCGATGGAGTACGTGCCACCTATCAAGGCAGGGATGGATTTCCGGGTATCTTTTCCTACGGAGGAGATTGAGAAGGTGTCAGCATATTGGGAGAACACCCTTATCCTGTATGTCCTAGGCAACAAGCCTTTTTACGGACAGATCCGGGGCTATGCAGCGAGAGTTTGGCAGCCTAAAGGAAGTATGGAGTTCTATGCTCGAGAGAACAGCTTCTATTATGTGAAGTTCGGACTGGCGGAGGATGTTGCCAGGATCCTCCAAGGCGGCCCCGGAACATTTGACGGCAGACTGATTATCCTCAAGTAATGATCCCCTGAGCTTCGATGTGAGAGGGAAGTTCTGAATGCCATCCCTGTATGGATTCGCTTCCCTGAGTTTCCGGTCGGGTTTTGGAGCATTCCTCTGTTGATGCGGCTAGCCAGCTTGGTGGGCACCCCGATCAAGACAGATGAAGCTACTGCTTTTCGGACGAGGTTGATGTACGCTAGGATCTTTGTAGAGATTCGGGCAGGGGGGAGCTCCCACAGATGGTGGAATATGAGATCCCTTCTGGGGAGGTGCTCACCTAGAAGGTGGAGTATGAATGGGTGCCACCTACCTGTTCACGATGCTCCTGCTTCGGACATCTGGCCAGTACATGTTCGGAGGTTGGACCTCCGGTGGAGCCTATTATCTCTCCTAGTGTGGCTCCAGAAGCCCCATGCGATATGGATTTCAGAGATGATAGCGGAGAAGAGGTCTTGGAAGGGGTGGATACTCACCCTGTGAGTGATGGCGGTTTGAGCCTCGTTGTATCTACTCAGCTTGCTTCCACGGGCGGGGCGAAGTCAACTTGCCAGGGGCTGAGTAGTATAGTTACGGGAGGTATGGTGGCGTCGGAGATTGAGACACGAGGGAAGGGCGGATCGTCTGGAGGGCAGGTCTACTGTAGGAAGAGGCGTGATGTTGGCCTGTTGCGAGATGGCCCCTCCATGGTGGTGGGACATACTACAGACAGAGAGGAGGCGGTATGTGTTGACAACCCTGCCTGGGCGTTGGTACTATCTCAGGTCGCCCCCCAACAGGCGGCTCCGTCTGGGATGGAGGAGGATTCGTTAGCGACGGTTGTGGCACCTTCCCCAGGTGCTGAACCGAGAGATTTCACTGGGGACCCCACTTCTCATTAATTAATGGCCATTATTGCCTGGAATGTGAGGGGGGCGTATTCGCTAGGGAGGTGGAGAGAGATTTGTGGGGTGCTCCACAGAGAAAAATGTGACATTTCTGTTATATTAGAATCCAAGATCAAAGGTGAGAAGACTCTTACTCGACGGACCCCTTCTCATTGGGCCCAACTGCACAACCTGGCTCTCTGTGACATGGCCAGGATTTGGGTTCGCTGAAGTTTGAAGAGTTGGGATGGTGACTTGATATGGATGTCGGAGCAGTTGATTGCCATCTCCTTTGTGAACAAGGGTGGTTTCCGGTTTTTGCTGGGGGCTGTCTACGGACACAATGACAGAAGGAGACGGGAGTCCTTATGGAGCGACATCTCCCGTGTTTCATCTGTTGCTGACTTGTCGGGCCTTCCTCTTCTCTTTATCGGGGACTTCAATGTCCTTCTGCACCAAGGAGAGAAGCTGGGTGGTCGTCCAGTTCCAGATTTTATCCTTTATGATTTCCAGAGATGCCTCCTACGTGCGGGGCTTCGGAAATTGACTCGCTCAGGCTTCATCTGGACTTGGTACAACAAAGCTTCTCATAACATGGTTGCTTGTCAGCTTGATCGAGCTCTGGGCAATGGGGAGTGGTTTCGACACTTCTCCAACACTTTGGCTGAGGGTCTGGCAGCTGGGACGAGCGATCACTCCCCAATTTGGGTTGGCTTCACTGCTCGGTCTCTTAGGAAGTCTCGTCCGTTCAGGTATAACAACAGTTGGTATCTCTCGGAGGGCTACCTGGAGGCCGTCTCGGAGGGGCTTACTAGCGGACAAGAGGGGACGGCCCAATTCTGCTTGGTTCGTCGTCTCAAGGCCACAAAGAGAGCCCTTAGGAGTTGGGTGAAGGGCTTGTCCAAGTCCACCTTAGAAGATAAGGAGGTGGAGTTGCGGACCATGCAGCAGGATATGCAAGCTGACATGCTTAATGGGGACCTGGCGGCTAGAAAAAAGGAGCTGATCGAAGAAGTCAACATCCTGAGGCTGCAGAAGGAGATTAGCTCGGCCCAGCAAGCCAAATGTTCCTGGCTGAAGGATGGCGACCGTTGTTCCAAGTTCTTTTATGATGTTATTCGGACCCGACAGAATAAGAATAACATCTCCCAGCTGCTTGATCCAGATGGCACTCTGGTGGGGACACCAGCTGAGATCCAGGGCGAGACTGTCAGGTACTACTCTGAGTTATATTTTCAGACTGACTACCCTTCCGTGTTCCCAGAGGTTGTTACGAAGAGATTGGTGACCACCTATGGAAATAGCATTCTTCTTGCCCTTGTTACATTGGAGGAGGTAGAATCTATTATCAAGATGGCGGATCCCAACAAAGCTCTTGGTCCGGATGACTTCAGCAGTGGTTTCTTCAAACGCCATTGGGATATTCTGAAGCATCAGGTTGTGGAGGTGGTCCAGGAATTCTTCACTATAAGAAAGCTTCTGAAAGAACTGAATCACACTTTCCTGACCTTAGTTCCGAAGAAGGAGGGAGCGACAGCATTGGCGGATTTCAGACCTATTGCGTGTTATAATTATCTTTATAAGATAATTACGCACCTTATGTGCCGACGGATGGAGGGGATCATGCAGGACTTGGTATCCCCGAATCAGGCTGCGTTCATCAAGGGGAGGTCGATCGCTGAGCACAGCCTCCTGGCCCACGAGATGGTGAGGGGATTTAGCAGACCCGGAGGGGAGAAAGCTTGTGTTAAACTGGACCTGAGGAAGGCGTATCACATGGTCAATCGTGACTTCCTCTGCCATCTGATGACTGCCATGGGATTCGCGGATCACTGGGTTGAGCTGATCCGGGAGTGCATTACGTCCCTTACTTTCTCTGTTCTCATACAGGACATTCCTTATGGGTACTTCCAGAGCAACCGTGGGCTTAGGCAAGGTGACCCATTATCTCCTTACTTGTTCACGCTGGTTATGGAATACTTTACTTGTTTGATGGATCTAGCAGTGCACCGTGGACGACTAGTACCTCTGTTTCGAAGGATGGTCCCCCCAGTTACCCACGTTATATATGCTGATGACCTACTAGTCTTCATCCAGCCTTCGACGGAGAGGTTGCAGGCGCTTGCGACTATTATGGAAGATTTGAAGTCCTTTTCGGGTCTCCAGATGAACAGGAATAAGAGTAGGGTCTACTTCAGCTCCCTGTGCACCCGGAAGGAGGAGCGGGCGGATGTGCTGGGTATCGCGAGGAGTGATCTCCCGGTGCGATACTTAGGAGTGCCTCTCACAGTCAATTATGCACGGGATCAGGATTGTAATAGTCTGGTGGAGTATGTCCAGAGAAGAGTAGAAGGCTGGCAAGCAGCAGGTCTATCATTTGGCGGTCGCATCGAGCTGATCAGATCGGTGATCTCGACTGTGGCCTATTTTTGGCTGCAGTCCATCCTTCTACCTGTAGCCACTATCCGACGAGTGGAGCGACTATGTGCCGATTTCATTTGGAGGGGAGGTATGCATGCGATCTCCTGGGACCAGCTCTGTCGTCCCATGAAGGAGGGAAGAGTGGAGCTCCGTCCGTTGTTGGAGATTAGGGAGGCCTTTGCGCTTAAGCTGGCCTGGAGATTCATTAGCGGAGGGTCTCTCTGGGCGGACTGGATACACAGCAGATACGTGAAGCAGGGTAGTTTTTGGACGTGCGCTACTGACAACAACCACTCAGTCATGTTCAAGACTATCTTGAGACACAGGGGGGTGCTCAAGTCTGCTATCCGGAGGGTCATGAAGGACGGGTCGGACACGGACCTCTGGCGGGATCCTTGGATTGATCGGCGTTCGCTGTTGGACATCAGAGGAGCCCCAACTCATCAGGAGGACAGTCGTGGTCTGACGTGCAGGCGCATCATTCATGATGGGGAGTGGAGGCCTGATTTGTATCGATTCACTGAGGAGCTGGGTGGGAGCATTTTATCTTTTGCCATTGATCCGACTTTGCCTACGGATCGGTAGATTTGGGAGCCGACTGGAGCATCTACTGGGACTGTGGAGTTCCAATTCCGTAGCTGCTACAACCTGATCCGGCGAGCTTTTCCGTTGAGTTCTGATTACGAGTTCGTTTGGTGCAAGGGTCTGGCCAGGAAGATGCAACTGTGTGTCTACAAGCTTCTTCTGGGCCGCCTCTCGACTAGAGATCGGCTGAATTCGTTTGGAGTGCCGGTTCCGGATCCCACATGTGTGCTTTGCGGATTGGAGCCTGAATCTATAAAGCATACCTTCTTCGAGTGCACCCTGACATGGCAGATCTGGTTGGAGCAGAGTCGTCTATTGGGAGTGTCCACCTCCGGGAGATGTGTGGGGGACATCATCACGGTGATCCGAGATAGCAGGGGTAGAGGGCATGACTGGTTCCGTATAGCCAGAGTTCGTTTGGCTGTTGCGGTTTGGCATGTATGGCGGGAGCGAAACCGTCGGATCTTTGACGGGCTAGTCACCCCCTCCAGTTGGCATTCTCCATAACATCGAGTTTGATGTAAATGCTATGGAGATTTGATGATTGGAGAGTGGGAGTCCCACTCTGTTTGTATGTTGTAAGATTATGGCTTTACATTTGGAATAAAATTCACCATTTTCCAATATATATATATCTGTGTGTGTGTGTGTGTGTGTGTGTGTGTGTGTGTGTGTGTGTGTGACGTCCCTTCTACTCTTGTAACATTGTAGCCGACTCCTTAAATATTAACGATCCATCCACGGCATCAAAGCTATCAATATGGTGATGCACGGTGCGGCTGACCAACTTTTGCTTACCTTTAGTGATATAATCATGCAGAAGAAGTAAACAACTCAACCGCAGAAGAAGCAAGTCAAACTAACGGGAGACCGTTGGGTCGAGCGGGCCGCGTGAGGCCCGCGCGCACGTCCGTTCGATCTAACGGTCGAGGGCGACGGGACTCCCGATCCGTATATATATATATATATATATATATATATATATATATATATATATATATATATATATATCTGTGTGTGTGTGTGTGTGTGTGTGTGTGTGTGTGTGTGTGTGTGTGTGTGTGTGTGTCGCCAGTCTGGATAGATATTTTGCGCAAAGCCCCTTCAGTGCAATTTATCTAAACTCGTCATCTTTCACGCAAATTCATCAAAAAGATTTCCTTCAATTGAAATTTTCTGTTTACTATTAGAAAGGGACTTGAAATCTAAGTTCACATAATGAAGAAAAAAATTATAATTTTTTTAACTACCGTGCATATATATCATCATCTAAGAAAAAAAATCCTAAAATTTTTCTAACTACTTGAACATATATCAAAAGCCTATAAATTATATGATTTTTTAAATTAAAATGTATTCAAATTCAAATTATATTTAAACCACATATATACAAAGTTTTTAAAACATGTATATAACAAATTCTAATTAAAATATAGGTACATCATATTTAAACTATTTTAATAAAAGTTCAATTTTTATCTAATTTGTTAATAATCTAGATGATTTTTTCTTTTCTTTTTGGCATGTTTAACGTGACTAAGTATAAATAATGTTGGTCCAAGCTCTCTAGCCTAGTGGTATTAGAGTGGACACCCGGAAAGGCCGGCAAGGTTCGAGCCTCCCAATTGTGTGTGTGTATGTGTGAAATTTCAAAAAAAAAGTATAAATAATGTTGCAAAATTATTTGCCACTCTATGAGATAATAAATGTTGCACGTGAATGTGACTAGTATAGAATCTGTAGGTAATGTTGCAAATTTCTTTTGTCATCTCTAGACTCTATGGCATAATAAATTGTAAAATCTTTTACTAGACTGCCAAAAATGTTTTCCATTCATCTAAACCCACCCAAGCCTGACTGAACGGTTATTTTTCTGGTTTTTAACAAATTTGTTGCACAGACGGGTTATCGGTCCTACAAGAAGCCTCAAAGGGATGTTGAAATGGCACGAGCCTTTGGAAGTAAAATAGAAGAAATTATTCCGTGAGCCGGGCTCACCACCAAGTGGCGTTCTCCTCAAATCTAGAAGACAAAATGTTAAGGATAGTACAAAAACTACTAGCGGACAACACAATTTTTGACGGACCTAGAAATAAATATTCAGGACTGCCAAAATTTTGACAGTCATAAAATAGCAAGAACTGCAAACAATTTTGGTAGGTCTAAATATACGCAGGACGGTCAAAAATGTGTTGCGCCTGGTAATTCTTGTAGTGCACTAAACATTTGTCATGTAGAATGGATAGCTTTAACATGCATGACTTTATGTTGGTACTAACATAGAATGGATAGATATGGTTATTTTTTATTTTTTTAAGTGTTACATAGGACATAAACATAATTGAATGCAAGAAGGATTCGAACACCTGGCCTATGTATTAAAGCCATTATCAGCATTGATTAAGCACCTTCTTTCTTGTTTTCCAGAGGTAAATGACTAAACATGACCAAATTATGCACCTAAAAATTCCAGCATTCACTTTATGTGAAATGCAGATAATATAATACCACAGGGATCTAGAAGTTAAAAAAGAGAGCCAATTCGAGGAAGTATTGAAGCTTTGCATTTATAGTTCCAAAATACAACCTCAAAGCCCACTTATAGGAAAATAAGAGAAGAAAATGTAAGCCACCAGATTGTCTGGGGGAACTTACCTAGGTGACAAAATTATGAAATTACAAACCATATAATAAGGAAACCATAAACTTATGTGCCTAATTTGAAGAAAGAATACACATCCATCATAACCTATCAAAAATACTGCTCAACTATATCATTTCACCTTCCACAGAATTAGAGTACTAACCTACTGCTGCAAAAATATACTTCCACCTGACCCATGGACCCCTCCACCCAGTTCATATGTTGAGTTTGAGATCCTTATTCAAAGAATTGGTGTTCTAATCATTCACTTAAACAGGCACATCCCACATGTTTAAGAGGCAGTCTCACCTTGCTTAGGGGCAATTCATGCTGCGACGGACATCTTCTCATCTTCATGGTGCTCATCAAGGTTAAGTGCTTGCAGGAGCTTTGGCCATGATTCCGGGATGCCACCTGGTAAATCAAACTCTAAAAGTTTCCCTCTGCTGCGATAGAACTCCTCCACCGGTCGGCTCTGCAGGGAAAAAAGAATCATTTCCCATTCAAGTTCTAGCATGTCACAAGTTGTAGTGATTTTCATAGAACACCTTGAAGATTTTACTAAACGGCACTATTGTCTGGTACAACATACTCATTTTTCTTAGTGATAGGATACAAAGCCATTATTATATATATGCCCCTATGTAAGCAAGTTAATTAGTAATCCATAACCATAAATGTAGAAGGTATATAGTCAAAGCCACTTTAACAAGGAATATTATAAACTCAGGAAAAAGCTTCAATGGTTTACCCAACAATGAAATTTGTGTCATGACATTGCACAACCAAGCATGCACCTAAGCTTATATACTAAATGTCTGTACGTGTGTTTGTGTGTTTTCTTTTTCGCTTGTCTTTCTTTATTTGTGTTCCTATTATTGTCTTTGTTGGGTGAGTGATTAATACCAAGAAAAATTGTGAATGAAATGCATCGTGTTAAGGATAAACTGATGAAAGTAGTTTTGGCAACATTCAGTTAAATAATAATAATAACATTATTATTACTATCATCATCATCATTATTCATAAAAGAGGTGAATAGAAAACTTCTCATAAATATCATGTTTTGTAACATACTCAAGTTGAACGACATTATGTGACAAGCCTCAATGATTTCAGCATTAAAGCAATTACATTCCAATCACTATATTAGGAAAAGCAGCAGGGTTACGTGTCGATCTCCAGTTTGACTGGCATGTGATATAAACGTTCGTGCAAGCTCCACAAGCTAAGCAACATTGGTTACCAAAACACTTAACCAAGATTAACAATAATTTTGATGTTTCTGCCCTTAAGTTTCTAAGCACGTCGGCAAGATAATCAGTATGCTGATTGAAATAAAGTAAATAATCAGCAACTAATTACTGATACATGTATCTCCTACCCAAAGAAACAATGTTTAGTACTTCAAAAGGTTAATATATAAATCAAAGGGAGAGGGAGGTAAAAAAAAGGTTAACAATGACTTGTAATTCAATATATACCACAATAATTGACAAACATAGATGGAGAGTAAAGATGATAAAATACCATGGCGTTGTATATGTGCAGTCGTTCTTTAACAACCTCTTCTGTATCATCAGCTCGAGTAATGAGCTTTGAGGCACACTTTTCAGGAGGTGGAAGTGGGGCCATAACAATATCTGGTTTTCCATTCTCTCCCTTGACGTTGATAGAGGCAACGTTGAAGTTGCCTCCACACTGGCTGCAAATTCTTCTCCCAAGACATTTTTCAAGTAGCACATTTTCTTGAAGCTTAAGGTTGATCACTAGGTCGATATCAGTCACTCCCTCCAATATCTCCTGAAGTATGAAGAACAAAATTGAAATAAAATTATGCAGCCAACACTGTTTCTTGAATAAGTATACATGAAAATGAAATCATCTGCTGTAACCACCAACCACTTTGTTTATAAGATGATCATTTAACCTTTATCTATGATACCAACTGATATGACAGGCAGCTCCATATCAAAGAGGAGAATGATTAAAGGGTTATGTGAAAGACAGAAGGTCAATGAGGTCCTGAATTGTTGTCTTATGCACGCCGGATCTCCATACCTAAACTGGAGACTGCACATTCTAATCTTAATTGTTTTCACCTATTGATTAATTTGTTGTTCCTATGCTACATTCCCTATTGCTCCAAAAGTTATGACCACTCATACAGTTAACAATTGCAATTGTGAATCCGATATCTTCAGAAAGGGCATTGTTTTTGTGATGACCTGAGTCATTGTGTCTTGGACTAGCTACCTTTTAAGTTAATCAGATCTATTATATACCAAATACCTTCCTATTGCATTCTGATATGGGATTATTTTTGTTCACTCCAACAAACTGCCCAATTATTCTCTTGCATTTTCATCGGACGGAAATGATCACTTTCATTGAACTTGAGAGCCTAGCGATCTGGGATTTAAGGTGGCTTATACAGATATTAGGTAGTACCCACCACATCCATGTGTGTGCAACTTAGCTTCATACAATACCTAGTTGGTACACTTCCAGCTGGTATTAAGTCTAATACGATATATGAAAACCCTCAAAAGGGTTAGCTACGATTACGGTGGAAGATTCGGTGAGAATGACACACTAGGTTGCAAGGATATAAGAGGACCGTATCTGTTGAAACATATTTGACATGGAAGCTCCTACACATGCATATTAGACATTGTCTGCACATTTAGAATCCCGAGGGAACTCAAAATATGGCTGAAAGTGAATTGGTATTCTATGCTCGTGTCAAATGATGAACATCATCATTCATCGTGATCATACATCCTTGAATATATAGAAGTCAAAACACTAGTGGACTGCATAGTCCTAACACATGCATCAAGTAAAATCAAAGTGAAGAAATGGATGGATTTTACTCATCTTTCATTTCACTTGATGCATGTGTTAGACTATCTAGTCCACTTTTTTATATTTGTATATAATCAAAGACTGTGTAGATTAATGGCTCAATTTATTGATTGGATGGCCGAGATGGATTATGCTTACCGTGGTCACTGACCACTTGCTCAACAAATAAGCATGGACTTGTGTTAAGCATAATCCACCTTAGAATCGTTAAGCGAGATTGTATATGTGGTACACACCCAAAAAAGTTATATAGAGCAGCACCAGTATGTTAATACAACAAAGCCTTTCAAAATGTGTACTCTTACATGAATGCTTTTCTTCCATAATGCTTTTTATTAAGGGTCATCTTCTTTCTAATATTAGTACATGGCATGTCCTTTTGCACAATCTTAATCCAAGTAACTCAAGGTCTACACTATATGTTGCACGGACACGACACGAATTTTTTGGGATTATTTACACTAATTACTCCTAACTTTTGGATTTATAACACGGGTTACCCTTACTTTTAAACTAATTACACTGACCACCTCCATGTTTTATGTTTATTACATAGGGTAGCCGTACTTTGAGATAAAAATAAAAACTTATAACACTAACTAACCCTATTTTTTATTTTATTTTGGCTTAATTGCACTTTGCTACCTTCAACTATTCCGCCTTTTCAACTTGATACCATAAACTTTTTTCGTAACAAATTGGTACCTCAACTATTATTTTTTTTCAACTTGATACCTAATTTTTCAAAAATTCCGAAAATGCCCTTCCCTCTTCCTTCCCTCCACCCTCTTCCCCACTCCGGCCACCCCCCCTGCTAGCTCTGGCCGCCCCACCCCCCCCCCCCCCGCTAGCTCCGCCCCCACCCCCCCTGCTAGCTTCGGCCACCCCCTGCCCCGCCTCCCGCCCCGCCCTCCCTCCCCAGCCCCCCTCCTCACGTGCTGCCGCGGCCTAGGGGAGAGGCGGGGGCGGACGGGCGGCCGAGAGCGAGCAGGGGGGGGGGGGGGGGGTGGGGGGCGGGGGGGGCGGAGCTAGCAGGGGGGGGGGGCGGCCGGAGTGAGCAGGGGGGGCGGCCGGAGCGTGCAGGGGGGGGAGTGTTAGGGGTAGGGGTAGGGGCATTTTAGTCCAAAATAACATCTGGGTACCAAATTGTTACAAAAAATAGTTTAGGGTACAAAGTTGAAAAATGGTAATAGTTGAGGGTAGCAAAGTGCAATTAAGCCTTTTATTTTCCTAAAGGGAAGGGTGGTCAATGTAATTAGTTTAAAAGTAGGGGTACCCCGTATTATAAACCCAAAACTAAGGGGTATTTAACGTAAATAACCCTTTTTCACATTATGAACAAGAGACACCACCTCTATCTTTCCAATAATGTGTTAGCTCTGTGTGTGCTTTTGCTCACACACAAGCAAGCAAAAGCTCAATTCCTATCACCTAATAGTCCCACATCGGCCGGACTAGGTGGAGTGAGTGCTCATATATTACTTTGCTTCTTCTTGCTTCATTAAGGTACAGTGTGGGAGCCCCATGCGCCACACGCACGCGTTGCCGCCGCCGCCAGGCTCGGCTCGGTTCGGCGTGCGTAACGGGTGCGGGTACGTACCCACATTTGCGGGCGCCGAATGCCGATTTAATTTCCTCTTCAGATTCGGACTGAGACCCTAAAATACTTTTTGCTCCTCTTAAATTTTTTGACAGTTACAAATATAAATATTCTGAACGTTGGACAGTTTTCAACTTTAAATCCGACCATTACAACACGTTTTATTTGTGTCTTAATCCAGCATAAATTGCGTCCTATAATCCAGCTTTCGGTTGCAAGTTTGAAGTCTATATATTGTGCTATCTTTTCATTCTCAATACACAGAATACCAACTCCTTACGAAAACTCTCTAAAAATTTTGTCTCTTCCAAATCGTTGCGCTGATGTTGTTCTTTCTTGCTATAGGCAAAGCTAAGTCGAGGGTCACTCTCTCTACGTCGTGTGCGGCAAGGAGATTCCGATGGAGCAGAGATTTTAACATTAGGAGCGTTCGGATAAAGTCTGCACATAGATCCGGATTAACTCTTAGGGCAGTGCTACGTGCGCGACTTCTCCAGAAGCCGGTAACATTTACTTATTTTAATTTTGTTGCAGATTTAAAACGAAAAATATTGAAGAAATTTATAACAATCTAAGAGTTAAATTCAGTGTCTCTAACAAATTTCTTCGTATATACTATTTTTTAACAACCATGTTCTGTTATATGTAACAATTGTTAACAGTTTGCTATTATTAAATTCTTAAAATTTTGCAGCTTTGGTTCTGTTAACAAATCTCTAACTAGCATACAAAATCGGTTCTGTTAACAAATCTCTAACTAGCATACAAAATCGGTTCTGTTAAGTAGCAAACAAATTTAGTTCTTTACACATAAAGTTTAGTGTCTGTTAGCATAATACTCCCTTTACATATATTTACTTTAGACATAAAGTTGAGTTCTGTTAACAAGATTTGTATATATTTCTCTTGCTGAAATATAGCTGCTGCCCTATTTGCAAGCTTCTGTTGCCTATATACATAGACTTGTTTAAATAAATATATATTAGCCTTGTTCAAATAGCTGTTTAACAAATTGGACATTTGCTACTATTCTGTTAACAAATTGGACATTTGTTTAAACTCTGTAGTATTCTGTTAACAAATTGGACATTTGCTAAAAATTTATTATATCATTTTAGCAAGACTGCCATCAATAGAAATTGTCTAAAGTTTGTCACACTAGTAACAAATTGTCATTATTGGTTAAATTGACACCTTAGACAAATATTATTGTGTTAGTACATTTTGTCAATACTAGTTGAGTAGTTTCTTTTACTCAATATTTCAATTTAGGCTAAATCAAACAATTAATTGATTTAGTAAAAAAAAATTTAATTTTAAAGTTCTAAAGTAGAGATTTGTTTAGGTACAAGCCGAAAGACCCTTCTGTCAACAAGGCAAAAAATCGTCTAAGCGACCGGTACTTAAGTGTTCCTAGTGAACCTCCGCTTGCTGGGATCCGGCCCCTACAGCTAACACAACCTTATCAAAACTTGAAAAGCTAAAATTTTAAAGGTAGATTACTAAAATCATTTGAGTTGTTAATTTTTAGCCTAAGTCATCTTATTGAGTAAATATAAATTTTACAGACTTTTAAAAATCATGACTATCAAGGAAGAGACCTTCACTGCAAACCATCAAAGTTTAATGGTACCTACTTCAAGAGGTGGCAGAGCCAGATGAAGTTCTGGCTTACAACTTTAGGATTGATTTTTGCTATTGATGGGTCCACACCCATCACAAATGATTCTGACTATACTGAGTCTAACATAGGGGTAACCAAGTCCTCTTCTTCCAAACCTAAGACTCCTAAGAAAATAGATTACCACTGCTTCCACAGAATCTTAAGCACTATGTCTGAGTCTCTCTATGACATATTTTTTGAATACGTTAAAGAACTCTGAGATGCTTTGAAAGATGAATATGGTTGTGATGATGCTGGAATTGAAAGATTCAATTCCTCCACATTCAACAGATATGTCATGGTAGATAATAAACCTATTAATGACCAAATTCATGAATTCCAAGAACATCTTAGGCATGTTCAAGCCAAAGGTACATTCTTTTCTACTGAACATAAAATAGGATGCTTGATAGACAAACTCCCTCCTTTTTGGTCTAGTGTAGCAAAGGATCTCCTCCATCTACAAGAAACTATTACATACCCTCAAGCTCTAAAGAGACTCAGAGCAGAAGAAGAGTATAGATTAAAGTCCAAAGCCAAGTCTAATGCCACAACTAGGGTAAACCTTATAGAAAGTCATGGCAAACCCAAGGCCAACCATCATCTCAAACCAGTGTTCTAAAAATCACTAGACGGACTCGGTGCGGCGGAGGTCCGCCTAGCGCCTAGTCCGCCTAGGCGGCGGCTAGGCGGCCGCCTAGAAATTCTTTTTTTTTTTTTTTGAAATTTTAGAAAATTTGAAATTTGAAATTTCAATGTTCTAAAATTCAAATACCATCTTAAAACTCAAAACAAATATCCAAAATACAACTAAGAATAAACAAAATCAAAAAAATCAAAAAACACGGCCGCCTAGGGCCCGCCTAGTTGCCTAGCCTACCGCCTAGGGGATTTTCGGTACGGTGGACCGGCGCCTAGACCGATTTTTAGACACTGTCTCAAACCCAAGAAAAACTCCTTCAAAAAGAAGCAAAGTTTTCAACCACATTACCAAAACTCTCATTATCAAAATCCTCATCACCAAAACCCTCATCACCAGCAATCCCAAAAACCTAGAAACTTTATCAGACTCAGGATCAGAGAAGATTTTGTTTTGTGCGTGGTAGAACAAACCATACGGCCATCAATTGTTTCCAAAGGAAGAAAGAACCTGTCAAGACCTCCTTCAAAGGGAAAGGCAAGCCAGAGGCTAACATGATTCTGAATGGATCTTCTAGCTCATTCAGGTCTGTAAGCTATCAACCTGTAGTCAATATCTCTTATCATTCTGATGATTGGTGGTTAGATTTCGGAGCTAATGTTCACGTATTCTTTGATCGCTCCTGTTTTTCAAACTATCAGGAATCGGGTGGAGGAGGCGTGACCCCAGGAGATGGCTCAACGGCACAAATCGTAGGAAGAGGAAGAATAGATCTGAAGATGACATCAAAAAAAATTCTACCTCTCCATGATGTGCTTCATGTGACGTCGGTTAGGAGAAACCTAGTTAGTGGATCCCTACTTGTAGCCTCAGGATACAAAATTGTAATGGAAGCCAATAAAATAGTTTTTTCTAAGAATGAACTTCTTGTGGGAAAATGATTTGTAAAAGATAGACTCTTTATTTTGAGTACTATGAATAAAATTTCAAATCCTTCTTTTGTTGCAAATGTTGAATCCTCCAATACTTGGCATGGCAGACTAGGTCATGTGAATTTAGGATCTATTAAAAGAATGATGAACTTAGATCTTATTCCTAAAACTCCTATAGATGACAAACACAAATGTGAGATTTATGTTCAAGCCAAACATACTAGACCACCTTTCAAATTTGTCCAAAGGGATTCTGAACTCCTAGAACTTATCCATAGTGACGTTTGTGATTCCAATAAGGTTTTAACCCGAGGCGGTAAGAAATACTTTGTCACTTTTATATATGATCATTCAAAGTATTATTACACCTACCTTCTTAAGACCAAAGATGAAGTTCTAGACAGATTTAAGGTCTATAAGTCTGAAGCTGAAAACCAGTTAGATAGAAAGATTAAGATCCTTAGATCAGATCGTGATGGAGAGTATACCTCAAATTAAATGACTAACTCCTGTGAAGAACATGAAATTATTCACGAGGTAACTGCTCCGTATTCACCACAGTCCAATGGAGTTGCTGAAAGAAAGAATCGCACTCTGTTAGACATGGTCAATGCCATGCTTCTCAGCTCAGGTGCCCCAAATAATCTTTGGGGAGAAGCCCTTTTCTCAGCCTGTTATATCCTTAATAGGATACCCAGTAAGACTAATGATAAGACACCATATGAGTTATGGAAAGGCCGAACTCCTAGGATCAATTATCTTAAAGTTTGGAAATGTCTAGCTAAGGTAGGAATTCCTGAACCCAAAAAGAGGAAGATTGGACCTAAGACTGTAGATGTTGTGTTCATAGGATATGCTCTAGATAGTAATGCCAATAGATTTCTTGTAACTCATTCTGAAGTAAATAAAATCTCTAATAATACAATTATAGAAGCTAGAGATGCAGTTTACTTTGAGAATATATTTCCCTTTAAGGATATAATTTCTTCATCTTCCTCCAACCCTTCTCTTACTCCATCTTCTAGTTCTCATGTTCAAATATCAAGCTCACAACCTGAACAAGTCACAGAACCTAGAAGGAGTAAAAGAGAAAGGATTGAAAAAAATTTAGGAGAGAGATTCTTCACATTTTTTATAAAGGGTGATCCCTCAACTTATGAAGAAGCTATATCCTCTCCTGATGCCCCTTTCTGAAAAGAAGCTATTAACAATGAGTACAACTCCATTATGGAGAATAGTACTTGGTTTCTAGCAGACCTACCTTTGGGTAGTAAACCCATAGGTTGTAAGTGGATCTTCAAAAAGAAACTTAGAGCTGATGGTACCATAGAGAAATACAAGACTAGGCTAGTGGCCAAAGGATTTACCCAGAAAAAGAGATTAAACTATTTTTACACCTACTCTCCTGTAGCTAGGATCACTTCTATTAGAACCCTTCTAGCCCTAGCTTCCATTCATGATATGCTGATTCACCAAATGGATGTAAAGACAACATTTCTAAATGGAGATTTAGAAAAAGAAATATATATAGAGCAACCTGAAGATTTTATTGCTAAAGGCCAAAAAAAGAAGGTTTGTAGATTAGTAAAATCACTTTATGGCCTAAAGCAAGCTTCCAAGTAATAGCACAACAAATTTGACAAAGTCATTTTAGAATTTGGTTTTGTGCCAAATGAATATGACAAATGTTTGTATTCTAAAAATACAAATAAAAGTTGTGTTATCTTATGCTTATATGTTGATGATATCCTTATTCTAGGATCTTCACTAGAATTGATAAATTACACTAAGAATTATTTATCTAACCAGTTTGATATGAAAGACTAGGTAAAGCAAACTTTATCCTAGGAATGCAAGTGTTAAAATACAAAGAGGGCTATACTCTATCCTTAGCGCATTCAATTGAAAAAATGCTAAAAAAGTTACTTTGAAAAAAAACCTGCCCTTACTCCCTGTGACAGTAATGTTGTTCTCAAGAAGAATGAAAGATCCCCTATAGAACAACATAGATATTCACAGATGATAGGATCCCTTATGTATATAACAAATAGGACCAGACCTGATATTGCATTTGCCATTGGAAGACTAAGTAGATATACTAGTAATCCAAACCAGTCACATTAGACTGCATTGGATAGAGTATTTAGATATCTTAAGAGAACTCTAGATTATAAAATTCATTATACTAGACACCCTGATATCAGAGAAGGTTACTCAGATACAAATTGGATAACTGATTCACATGATGTGAAATCCACTACTGGATATATTTTTACCCTAGCAGGAGCTGCGATCTCTTGGGGATCGTGTAAACAAACTATCATAGCCAGAAGTACAATAGACTCTGAAATGATAGCTTTGGACACTACATGTACAGAAGCCGAATGGCTTAGAAATTTTATTATGCATATACATGTTTCTGTTCATCATGTTCCTGCAATTTCTATAAACTGTAATAATAAATAATCTGTTATAGAACTACTAAAGCATGATTCTGTGAATGCTAAGATGAACAGGCACCTGCAGCTGCGCTTCAAGTCAATAAAGAGCCTATTAGGCAAATATGTGGTTCTTGACTATATAAAGTCAGAAAAGAACCTTGCAGACCACTTGACGAAGGGTCTGTCTAGGACATTGATCCTAGAATCATCGAGGGGGATGGGGTTAAGCTTATAGTTTAGTCACCAGAAATGGCAACCCAACCGAGTCTGACTAGAGATCCCAAGAAGCCGGTTCAATGGTTAGGAACAAGCTGGTCTAGGTGACTATTATAGAACACTGATCTTGAGATTAAATTCTCTTAAAATAAAAGCCTAAGAGGCTATACATGTGTACATTGATATCCCATCCCTATGGTGACAGTGTTCCTTGTGTGATATGGATAAAGTGAGTTTAAATCTTAATAAGTCCAAGCATGATATGCAGGGTTGATTCCTATCACCAACCCTTGAGGACTTACCTATATGAGAGGTCGTGAAGGCGACGACTATAGGACAGGACGATTCTAGAGAACTCTCATGAATATATAAAAGTGCGCATGGCTAACCAAACGCGTCATCCGATAGACCCAAGTACCTCTAGCGTACTATGTGTGCTATTTTCTAAATCTGGTTCAAAATGACTGATTCAAGACGTAGTCCATTAAGCTCTTCTTTAGGCAAAGACAACAGTCACTACGTGAGATTCAATGTTGTAGTCCATCTCATTTATGCATAGTATACAAACTATCCAGAAATTCTCTTACTCTTCTTTTATTTTCTTTCCTTCCATTACTTTGGAACTTAACCTTTGGGGGGAGAGGAGGGGGGGTTGTTAGCTCTGTGTGCGCTTTTGCTCACACACAAGCAAGCAAAAGCTCAATTCCTATCACCTAATAGTCCCATATCGGCTGGACTAGGTGGAGTGAGTGCTCATATATTACTTTGCTTCTTCTTGCTTCATTAAAGTATCGTGTGGGAGCCCCATGGGCCACACGCGCGTGCGCGGCGCCGCCGCCGCTCGGCCCGGCTCGGTTCGGCGTGCGTAACGGGTGCAGGTACGTGCCCACATCTGCGGGCGCCGAATGCCGATTCGATTTCCTCTTCAGGTTCGGGCTGAGACCCTAAAATACTTTTTGCTCCTCCTAAATTTTTTGACCGTTACAAGTATAAATATTTTGAACGTTGGACAGTTTTCATCTTTAAATCCGAACGTTACAACACGTTTTATTTGTGTCTTAATCCAGCATAAATTGTGTCCTATAATCCAGCTTTCGATTACAAGTTTGAAGCCTATATATTGTGCTCTCTTTTCATTCTCAATACACAGAATACCAACTCCTTACGAAAACTCTCTAAAATTCTTGTCTCTTCCAAATCGTTGCGCTGCTGTTGTTCTTTCTTGCTCTGGGCAGAGCTAAGTCGAGGGTCACTCTCTCTACGTCGTGTGCGGCAAGGAGATTCCGGTGGAACGGGAATTTTACCACTAGGAGCGTCCGGATAAAGTCTGCACATAGACCCGGATTAACTCTTAGGGCAGTGCTACGTGCGCAACTTCCTCGGAGGCCGGTAACATTTATTTTAATTTTGTTGCAGATTTAAAACGAAGAATATTGAAGAAATTATAACATAATGCACCCATTAGTTCTTACCTTTTAATTAGTGTCATTCATCTATCTTAATATTCTTATTTCAGTGCAGCTAGTTTTCTTGACATGTTTCCTGTTTGCTAAACATTCTGACCCCTTTACACACAAGTGGCCTTTTAGCGGTCTAGTAAAAAAATTCTTTCAACCTTAGGTACACTTGACAAATGGTTAAAAGCTAACATTGAGAGCCAGTAATCCACATTCGTTTGCCATATGCCTAAAAGTATTAAGACTTTTAGTAATATCCAGGACTACATGACTAGGGTATTGAAGTGGCATTTAACCCAGGCTTTAGAAGTACTCTCCCTAGTAATAGTGTTGAGGTAGGGCATAAGTAGTGTGTTGATTATTAATGTTGAGAACTAATAAGGGATTTAGTCCCACATTGGAAAATGTAATATGAAGAGGAGCTAGACTCCCTATAAGTAGTTGAGTAGCCCATCAATAAAATACACACAACAATTATTCTCTACATGGTATCAGAGCCATAACGGAGAAAGAAAATAAAAATTCCCCCCCTTCCCTCACCGGCAGTCCCCCCCCCTCCCCCCCCCGGCAGTCCCCCCCCCCCTTCCCCCCCGACGCCCCACCCGGCAGTCACCCCCCCCCCCCCCCACGCCGCCCCCCCCCCCCCCCCCCCCCCCCCCCCCCCGCGACGCCCCCCCCCTCCTTTTTTTCATTTCGGAAAAAAAAAACCCTAATTTTGAGAGAGAGATTATGTGGGTGGTTTTTTCGACGACGGATGGCTGTCAAATGCTTTATTTGCACCTTCTGTTCCTAGATTACGCCCTCCGAAACAACAAATGCTTTATTTGTTTTCCGTTATCGATCTGCAAATTAGGATCTCCATGCGCGCGCCGCTGTTGGCCATGTTAACCGCGCATTCGTAAGGTCTCTGTTGACGACTTTACACGAAGACGATGACGACGGCGAAGCCGACGAAGCCGACGACGACGACGAAGCCGACGAAGACGACGAATCACAGTTGAAGACGCCATGGATTCGATCAGTGGTAAACTGACAGCAGACGAGATGAAGGCCTTGGTTGATGATATTTTATCAAAGAGATTAACCGAGGCGACCCCACGTGTGATCCATACTGATGTGGATCCGTCACCCTACAAAATGGACAAGCTGGAGACGAAGTTGGAAGGAACGTCCAATTACTTGAAATGGTCACGACAGGCCATGCGGACGCTGAAGGGCCATGGCTTGGTTGGCTACGTCAATGGCCAAACTAAGGCGCCAGATGATCCCTCCTCCAAGGAGTTTGCTATTTGGGAGATTGTCAACAATGTTGTGGCTGGATGGTTGACGGCTTCCTTGACCGACCAGGTGTCGGACAATGTCGAGGCGATGGAGGCTGCTGCTGATATATGGCAGACTTTGAAGGATATGTACTCAGGCTCGGGCAATCCTATACGGGTCTTCCAACTGCAGGATGAACTTGATAGGGTGGCCCAGGACGACCGCACCATCTCTGAGTATGCAGCACTGTTAAAGAAGTACTGGTCTGATCTGGATCACTATGATCCTCTTGGGATGGAAGATGCCCAGGTCGAACCAGCATTCGCGAAACATTTCCAAAAGTTCTTAGATTATATTTCGCGTCAATGGATGATGAAGTTCTTGAAGGGTCTTAACCCTGTGTTTGAGCATAGAAGGAATGTCCTCCTAGCACAGCCCATGCTTCCATCCTTAGAAGACGCCATAGCTGCCATGGCACAAGAAGAGGCTCGCTTAAAGTTGATGCCCAACAAGGGCTCTTTCCAGGGGGAGCAAGCCGCTGTTGAAAAGTCTGCGCTTGCCGCCTTCAATCAGCCTCCCTCTGTGGCCGGTGTTTGCCACAACTGTGGTGACTCAGGGCATTACAACAGGTTTTGTCCAAAATCCCTGCACAGTCATTCAAGTGATCGTGGACGGGGCCGCGGCGGACGTCGTTGTGGTAGAGGCGGTTATGCTGGTAGAAGGAAAAATTATTCTGGAGGACACAAAGCTAATCTGGCGGAGGAAGGGGGCGACATTCACCTGGCTGAGTTAACCCCTCTTGAGAAGGAGTTCCTTGCGAAGTTACGCAGCACGAAGCTGGGTTCGGACGGCAGTCATGGGGCGTCATCTACCTCGGGGGACCACATCACTTGCTTTGCCCAAACCGGCACAGGTATACCTGCGCGTGCTCTTGCAGCAGCTGTCCACCAACCAGGTTGGATTACGAACTCTGGGGCATCTCGCCATGTCACGGGGTCCCGCGGTGAGTTCAAGGACTATACTCACCTACCGACGCCGGAGAGCATTCAGACTGCTGATGGTAACTCCAGCCCTGTTCTGGGTAACGGCACTGTCGCATGCACCCCTTCTCTCACTCTCACCAATGTCTTACATGCTCCGTCTTTTCCTGTCAATCTTCTTTCTATTAGTGCCATTATTCTTGATCTTAACTGTACTGTTTTCTTTGACATTCCTACGGTGACCTTTCAGGAGAAGGGGTCAGGACGACGACTAGGGACTGGCACATGGCATAAGGGACTGTGGTACTTGGACAGGACTGGACTGGACAAAGCATTGGCATCTCTGGTAGCCGACACACCACCAGAAGATATACGACGCAGTGTAGAAGATGAATTGCTACTCTACCACCAACGTGTCGGTCATTCTTCTTTTAAAGTTATTAGTCGCATGTATCCGTCCTTATACCAAAGGGCTAATAAGGAGAAGTTATTTTGTCATGCTTGTGAGTTGGATAAACATACCAGAAGCACATATGTGAGTTCCGGTAGTAGAAGTTCGCCTGCATTTGATATGATATATTCGAACGTATGGAGCCCTTGTCCTACAACCGGTATTAACGGTTTTCGATGGTTCGTCACTTTTATTGATTGTTATACTCGCGTGACATGGGTGTACCTTATGAAGAATAAAAGTGACGTCTTTGAGGCGTTTCGCGACTTTCATCGTCGAATAGAAACTCAATATGGCACTAAGATTAAGTGCTTACGGTCTGACAATGGGACGGAGTATACAAATAAGACGGTTGCTGAGTATTTATCCACTCATGGCATACTACACCAAACTTCTTGTGCCTATACACCGGCACAAAATGGTGTGGCCGAACGGAAGAACAGACACGTGCTGGAGGTCGCACGGACGATGATGCTGGCTATGCATGTTCCGAAACACTTATGGGGACAGACGGTGTTAACGGTATCTTATCTCATCAACAGAATGCCATCTCAGGTATTGGACTGGAAGACACCGTTGGAGATGCTTACTGGTGCTACCACGTACACTGTTCCACCAAAAGTATTTGGGTGTATCTGTTTTGTCCAAGATAATAGGCCAGGAGTTGGCAAACTGGATCCTAGAGCGGTTAAATGTGTCTTTGTCGGGTACACGGCAACTCAGAAGGGATACGCATGTTTGAGCCCAGTTGAACGAAAGATGTTTGTGAGCATGGACGTTACCTTCAGAGAACTAGAACCATATTATAGTTCGGATGACGGTTCAGCGTTTGTTGACACACCTAACACAGCGGGTGTTAGATGTGAGGGGGAGAAATTAAGCCTATCTGTGGTAGTCGAATCGGTCCCATGTCCGGTCGTGAAAAACTGGACGAAAGGGGAAGAAAGCAGTGACTCCGATACAGAAGATGAAGAAGATACATATGTTAAACAGGGAGAGCAGCAGACAATGGAAAAGGAGCTTCAAGTCTACAGAAGGAGACAGCAGAAGTCCAGTACCGTGCCTGTACCGTGCCCTGTGCCTTCTGTACCAAGTCCCTCGTCTACTCCTGCTCCAACTCTTGAAGATGTTGCCCCCGCACAGAATCAATCTGATTCTGATACGGATCTCTCTGACTCTGATGGTATGTTCTCTCCACCACCTATTGCTCCCTTAAGGAGATCTTCTCGCATCAATGCGGCTAAGGCTCCTAGTCGTTTTGATGATTATGAACATGATATTGCCAATTACCTGTCTTATTCTAATATTTTTTCGAATTATCGAGCCTTCATCGCATCATTAGACTCTACTTCGTTGCCCAAAAGTTGGCAGGAAGCAAAGAAAGATCCAAGGTGGAAAGCTGCGATGATGGAAGAACTTGGGGCACTGAAAAAAAATAAGATGTGGGAGCTGGTTCCATTACCCAAAGGAAAGAAAACTGTGGGATGCAAATGGGTGTACACAGTAAAGGAGACGTCAGAAGGAAAGGTGGAACGATACAAGGCGAGGTTGGTTGCAAAGGGATACACACAATCATATGGCATCGACTATGATGAGACGTTTGCTCCAGTAGCGAAAATGAGCACCGTAAGGACTCTGGTCTCCATTGCAGCAAACTATGGGTGGAAGCTATACCAATTAGATGTGAAGAATGTCTTTCTCCATGGGGACCTACAAGAAGTGTACATGGAACTCCCGCCAGGGTGCTATGCTACAGAATCAGACGGAGGGACGTCGCATGAAAAAGTGTGCAAACTAAAGAAGTCGCTATATGGGCTCAAGCAATCTCCTCGAACCTGGTTTGACAGATTCAGAAAGGCTGTTACAGACATGGGATACTATCAAGCAAATGCAGATCATACGGTCTTTCTTCAGCATGCAAGAGGCCACATCACTATACTTGCTGTATACGTGGATTATAGTAATCACAGGTAATGATGAAGCCGAGATTGCTAAGCTGAAGTCAAAACTCGCGAAGGAGTTCGAAGTGAAGGATTTAGGAGCGATGAGGTACTTTCTATTTATCGAGGTGTGTGAAGGCGAACAAGGAATTGTTCTCTCACAGAAAAAATACAAACTAGATCTGCTGAAGGAGACAGGGATGCTGGGATGCAAAGCTGCAGTCACTCCAATTGACCAGAAGTGCAAGTTGGGAGCAGAAACAGGAGAGCCAGTTGATCGTGAAAGATATCAACGACTTGTAGGGAGATTAATTTATCTGGGACACACTCGCCCTGATATTTCATTTGCGGTGAGTGTAGTAAGTCGCTACATGCATAATCCAAGAACGGGTCATATGGATGCAGTATTTCAGATCTTGAGATATCTGAAAGGGACGCCGGGGAAAGGGCTATGGTTCAAGAAGAATGGATGTATAGAAGTTGAGGGATACTGCGATGCAGACTGGGTGAGCTGCATAGACGATAGAAGGTCTACCACGGGATATTGTGTCTTTGTAGGAGGAAACTTGGTCTCATGGAGAAGCAAGAAACAGTCTGTGGTAGCACGGTCTACAGCTGAAGCAGAATACAGAGCAATGGCTTTAGGAGTGTCGGAGTTGTTGTGGGTGAAAGCGTTACTGACAGAGTTGAAGCTGGACAAGGGAGCACCATTACGACTTCTGAGCGATAGTCAAGCTGCAATAAGTATAGCTGACAATCCAGTTCAGCACGACAGAACGAAGCACATCGAGATCGATCGATTCTTCATCAAAGAAAAGCTGAAACAAAGGATACTGAAGATTGATCATGTTCGCTCAGAAGAACAAGTGGCAGACTGTCTGACTAAGGGTCTTAGTTCAGTAAGTCTGTCGAAGCTATGTAACAAGATGGAAATGATTAATATCTATCGCCCATCTTGAGGGGGAGTGTTGAGAACTAATAAGGGATTTAGTCCCACATTGGAAAATGTAATATGAAGAGGAGCTAGACTCCCTATAAGTAGTTGAGTAGCCCATCAATAAAATACACACAACAATTATTCTCTACAATTAAGAATGTCCACCTCATTGTTTCAAGAAAGATTGAACTATATATTTATTTTGTTGTTGAACACTAGGAAGAATTAAGGAGATCTATTGATCTTTCGCAAAAAGTAATAATTGTAGAACTATTAACCTGCACTAATCCGTACTAAGACTGCCCTTTGTTAAATGTTGTCAAGGTTATCTATCATTTGACCATAAACCACTCCTTCACTTCAAAATTTCTACTGTAATCAAGGTTGTAAAAGGCGCTAGTCAGACGGGCACCGAGTGCCTAGCGCCTAGTCCGCCTAGGCAACCACGGTTCAAAGAAAAATAAACCCTCCCAAAAAAAAACCTACTGAAAATTACAGAAAAAGTCCATAAAACCCCAAACACATGCATAGTTGGGGATCAAGGGGCTTAAGCGGGCGCCTAAGCGGACATCAGGTGAGCACCAGGCGCCACCTAGGCGGCCGCCTAGACTAATTTTTAGAATAGAGATTGTAATTATATGAATATCACATCTCCATCATTATGAATTATTGATCTACATAGCAAAAGTTATTATTGTTAGGTACTTATTAGCCATCGATAAGATACTCAATATTCCCTCATTTTTTCTTTTTGCTGAAGTTGCATCTTGTAGTCCATTTTCAACTTTAAATCTTTTAGATTCTTAAGCTTCTCCTAACTATTATAGAAGCTAATCCTTATGTGGTCCTATTGACCAAAATAGCATCTTCCACAAACAAATATACACTATGGTACCTCATTTTTAAAGTAGCAAATTCATCCAACTAGTATGGAAGTAGGGATTTAATGTTAATCTTTGATGCAAGCCAATGATGATGGAAAATGGAGTTATATCTCCTCAAATTATGCATATCGTTGATAATCTCAATATAGCTTTCTAGGATTGTTTTTTCTCCCAAGTCCACCATATAATATCACCAAGGAACCGACCAAAACTTCCCCTCCACAAAAAACTCAAATGCAATTCAAGCTTGTTTGTCCAAGGAGTAAGCCATATAGTTTCCCTAGACGAAGAGTTAAGATGATGAGGTTGCTATATGGAACTATTTTTTTATCTCTATGGCAAAATAAGATAAAGAGCCAGTGGATTTTAAAATTATCTCCTTTGATTTGTTCAATAAAGCATAGCGACAAATAATTTGAATAATACGGGATAAACCTAATGAAAATAAATATCCATACTTAAGCTTAATTTTAATATATGATCAAACTACTACCAAATATACAGAATGAATATTTATCTACATCAAAGTAAAAATTATTTCATAACAAAAAGCCTAGCATTAATATAAAATATAACCATTGGCATCAATGCCAAGTAACATCTAGCAGTCAGTGAAACTAGATTATATAAAGATTCCGTATATAAAAGTTATGTTAGGTTGCCATTACCATCAGCATCAAAAATTGAATTGGACGACAAAACAGGTGCAACAAGCAAATTAAAGAAAAGTAAAACAGAAAAGCATGTAGCTAGTAATACTGTCAATGCTTTTAAGTATTAAGTTCTCACCGCTTGTCTTATTGTTCGAGGAAAACCATCAAGAAGGAAGCCTGATTCACCCTTTGCTTCTCCATTTGCAAGCCGCTTTGACAACAAATTTATTATAATTTCATCAGACACCAACTTCCCCTGATTTACAATCTCAGAAAGCTGCAAAGGAGAAATCTATGAGGACCTACCCAAGTCTTGTGGTCAATAGATAACCATACTTGCATTTTCCGGCAGAAGGATATTCTAGCGTGCAGAGAAGTTGAAGGAACCGAATTCAACCAAATACAGCATCCAAATACAGCATTCTAATATGAGGCAATAAGAACTATGCTAAAAATACTATCCCATGAAAGATTATATGTTTTTTTCACTATAGAAGGAAACTAAATGTCATTTTTAATTGGAGAAAAGAATGCAAGAACAAGGGGAAACTACAAATCTTACTTAGTAGTAACATGAGAAATGGATAAACGATAGATTCTTTACTTTCATATTTCTTTGATTGTGTAATCGAATCCATTGTCTCAAGACTGTAACACAAATAAAGAGCTAAACATTAAAGATAACTAGCACATTACAGTGAAAGGGGGTATTGTAGCTAAGAAAGCAAAGAATAGACAGGATAAAAATCTTCCGAAGATTCTATACACTACAGCTAGGGTGATACAAACTTAAAACCCTAGCTATCTATAATATTATTCTTACCCTTCCCTCTCCATACACCCCACCTCCACAAAAATAGAACCCTAACCATTAAAACCTAGATCTAATCCTTAGAAGTCCATCTCCAAATAACCATCTGCTTCCCCAAGTACACATTCTCCTCATTAAAATCACCTTCCCTAGTTTACATATCCCCAAAATCAAAACTCTAACCCAACCAACCAATACTTTCTTCTCGTTGTCACTGACATTGTATAGTCAAAACTCTAACCCAAAATCAAAACTTTTGCTTTCCTCCCTCTTCACATTGGCAGTCAAATCCACATGAGCCATCTTAACAACCTCCTCTACAGAGACATCTCAACAACCTCCTCTACATCAGACCATCTATAACCATCTCCTCGAGTAACAGATCGACATTCCTCCCTCCTTCCGTTCCTGTCATCTTTTGGCCCCAAGATGGTCGAGAGGAACAACTGCAGCCTCCCAAACTCACAATTCCGCAAGCACCTCAACCTCACCTGCACACCACGTTGCATTCCTGCACCTTGACTACTCTGCCTCCTCTCCAACTAAATCGGCCTCTTCTTCTGCCAGTCCTCCCTCACTCAATTGTGGCACAGAACTTGATAAACTATAATCAACACTCTAACCTAACCAACCAAAATCAAAACTTCTGCTTTCCTCATTGGCAGTGAAATCCGCATGAGCTATCTTAACAACATCCTCTACAGAGACATCTCAACAACCTCCTCTACATCAGACCATTTTTAACCATCTCCTCGAGTAACAGATCGACATTCCTCCCTCCTTCCATTCCTATCATCTTTGGCCCCAAGATGGTCGAGAGGAACAACTGCAGCCTCCCCAACTCACAATTCCGCCAGCACCTCAACCTCACCTGTACACCACGTTGCATTCCTGCACCTTGACTACTCTGCCTCCTCTCCAACTAAATCGGCCTCTTCTTCTCCCAGTCCAACCTCACTCAATTGTGGCACAGAACCTGATCAACCAAACTCTACCTTCTTGTCAATCAATCACACCTTTGCCAATACCCACCTACATACAATTGACCTATATACAATTGGAGACCAGCACGCGACTCCTCCGTCAACTCCTCCAAATCGCTCACAGGACATCGTAGCCTCGTCCACTTTACCCAACTCAGCCTAATCTCCTCCACCTCAGCAACCCTACTTGATCTTCTCCACCGAGCTTGGCTACAATGGCCTCCTCCAAAGATTCTCATCCAATACAACTCCGGACAATCCAGGGGCTTCAAGCGCCTCATATCAGCAACTTAACATCTTTAGCTCTTGATCCTGATCAGATTTGTGATCTCTGTCGAATCTCAGTGAAGCATGGTGAGCTTTTTTGCAGCCTCCCAGCATCATTGTTGGCCACCTTCTGCCTTCCACGAGCACATGTAAGGTTTTGCATCCTCCGAGCACATCTTTGGTCGCGTTCTGCCATCCTCAACCGCATGAGAACTTCTGCAACCTCCCACATTGTTGGTTGCCTTCTACCATTCCCAAGCGCAGGTAAGTTTCTGCAACATCTCAACATCATTGTGGCCCTCCAAGCTTTAACATCCAATTTTGTACTTCACAAGCCCGACCACAAATCTAACCGCCCCATTCCTATCCTAGTCGACCACCTCTCTAAGTACAAGGATACTTATTTCTTAGCAAACTCTTGAGGAGGATGTTAAGAATAGGCTATTGAATATTTTTCTAGTTTTCTTTTCTCCCATTGGTCCCACATCTATGTTGTGAAAAACGCGCTTAAGCGGCAAGATTTAGAATTAGGACGCATCGCTTAATGAATTTTCGTCCCAGAGAAGCGATCAGCGCTTAAGCGCGCTTAGGCGTCGCTTAGTAGCACCTCGTCTTAGGCGCCTCGCTTAACCTTTTTTTATTTATTTATTTTTTGATTTTTTTTAATAAACTGAACCGAATCTTTTGTTATTTACATAGTTGGATAGTTGAAAACTTTAAGTAGGAACTTTAGAGGCAACTTTTATGTTTGGTGGTATTTTGATGACTATGTGGTATGTATGTATTATGTGGCTTTTAGTTTGCATTTTAATTCTAGTATTTATATTGTTACTTTGCTTGATTGATAATTGGTACTGTTATTCATGCATATACTAGTAGAATTGTATGAAAAAAATATTGAAATTTATGTGTATATACTATATAGAGTATTTTACATGTAGGAGCAAAAAAAATAAGGCACCAACTAAGCGCCACTAAGCGAGGCGATAGCCTCGTCGCCTCGCCTCGCCTCACGCTTAATACAACATAGTCCCACATTTGCTAGATAACTAGCCTACAAAGTAATACTCCCTATATATATAGTTGGCCTCGAGCCAAATGAATGCAATCCCTTTATTTTCAAAATATAGACTCTAACATGCTACCATGATATTTATCTATATTCTCTAAAGCTCGATCTTATAGGAAGGGAGTAACATTATATATTAAACCTTTAGGTAGACTAGCTATCTAGTCAATGTGGGTTAAAGGTTTAATATATAATGTTGGTACCTTCCTATAAGATCAAGCTTTTGAGAATAGTTGACCTTGAGCGAAACGAATGCAATCCCTTTATTTTCAAAATCAAAATGTAGACTCTAACATGCTACCATGATAATTAACTAATATTCCCAAAAGCTTGATCTTATAGAAAGGGAGTAACATTATATATTAAACATTTAAGTAGGCTACCTATCTAGCCAATGTGGGATAAAGGTTTAATATATAATGTTAGTCCCTTCATATAAGATCAAGCTTTTGAGAATAGTTGACCTCGAGCCAAATGAATGCAATCCCTTTATTTTCAAAATGTAGACTCTAACATGTTACCATGGTAGTTAACTAATATTCTCAAAAGTCCGATCTCATAGGAAGGGACTAACATTATATATTAAACCTTTAACACACACAATCATGTGCAGGCCAAAATTATGAGAACTTGGGTTGTATCCTCATATGGTGAGTTTAGAGCTTGCACTTAGGCTAAGCCCAATGAAAGAAGAATAACGGATGAAAATGCACTATAAAGCATTTAATTGGTAGAACCCAAGATCTTTTGTTATAATACCATGTTAGTTTACATTTTGAAAATGTTGGGATTATATTCATTAGACTCAAGGCCAACTATATATATATATATATATATATATATATATATATATATACGAAGAGTTACGTAGTCGTCTAGATATCCTACATTATCTTAACATTTCTAAGCTATTAGCACATCAGCACTGAACTTGCATATGAAAAATAAGAGAAGATACTATTTTGGCTATATCCATTCATACACCTGCATGTTTCCTACAAGGTTCCATACAGCACCTTCATATGAAAATAAGAAAAGACTTCCATTGTGGTTATATCCATTCATACACCTGCAAGTCTCCTAGAAAGATTCTTTAAAGCTCTAAAGCTATTGAGACCTTCCTCTCAAACTTACAATAGAAGCTTTTGAACAAGTAGTTCTTGTGTTGGTCTGGGCGGGTTAAAGAAAAGAGGGAATACCAGTGATATGAGGGTGGTTGTTCATTATGAGCAATTATTTGCATAAAATAACACTATATTCAATAACTTAAACGAAAAGATCTATACCGGCTTATCAGTTATAATGGTTAAAGAATAAAATTGACTCTGATCAGCATAAACTCTCCGAATAGAATCAATAAGCAATCCTCATGTGACAACCATGAAATCCACAATAAACATAAGCCCCCTTATCCCCTCTTATTTAGTTTACTTATTTTTATTTATACAAAAAGGATATTGCATTTGCTAACGTCGGAGAAGAAATGGCCCTTAAATTCAAATATCTGAACCAAAAAAATGGATAAAACTTGAGAGCCCTGTTGTTTTCTTTATATAAAAAGATGGGAAGAAATTTCCTCCACATTTCATTAAAGATAATTAATGGAACAAGTCCCAAATACAAAAAGAGATTACTCCAAAAACATAATAAAAGATATAAGGAATTGAAACTAAAATATGTTTGTTGTATGATAAAGGCTTTAAGCTCTACTGGGTATCAATCCATTCAGACATTTTTATGTTAGTCAAGCTAATTGACTTCCATTCTGGAATGTAGTGCTCTCCAACAGCCAATTATATATCAGGTGGTGCAAAAGACTACCTCTTTTTTTACAAAAGTAAGTGTTTCATGATTTCCGTCGCTCAAGTTCCTAATTCAGGCTTAATGGTTCTTAAAATTGCAATGTATTTACTTCGTCCTCTCCTAAAGAAGCTGATTTCATAAACACAAATGTTCAAGTGATTGTCAAGAACATAATTGTCAAAGGCAAAACCCACACTTAGGCACCAAGGTCTTTTCAGGGATAGGTGCAAAGCTCAGAAGTGAGGCATGTCCTGCGCAAAGCTCAGAAGTGAGACACAAATAATTAAAAGGACAAAATCCTCTCAACCTAAAACTAAGTACAGAGGTCCTCAACCTTGATAATGCTCCATGCTGCTCTATTCCGGTTGAATTTCTTCAGAGCAAAACAGGGAAGCTTCAGAGGTGCTTGAATCCTACATAGGGGGTTGTACATGTATTTCGATGATGTTATTGTGTCCTCATACAAAGTTAAAACAAAAGGAGAACCTAGCTGAAGCAAGGTGCAATCTCCTTTAGCATTGTGCTTCTCATTTAGATGTGTGCCCAGTCTCGCATTTAATAATCATGGTCAAGAGTCTTCATTATCGTCATCATTCAAGCATTTTCTCATCAGAATATGGCCAGGTATGAAGCATAAGAGAACTCCATAAAACAATTGACAAACTGTTCATTTTGTATGGCCTGTTGTCTGACATCAAGTTATTCCACTGAAAGACTGCTATCTCCCTCCTGAAAGATTCACAATTTCTCTCCAAGTACACGAAGAAAAACGAACCATCAAAAAGAAACACGCAAACCTATAGGAACCGTTGGAAACAAAGTATGGAAAAGAAAATGGGAGCAAACTTCAAACACTTGGGTTTGATTGGTGGATTTTGGGGCTTGGATTAAACTCCAAGTCTAACTCCAAAAACTCCTCCGAACCAGAGTTAGATAAACTCCAATTTAATTGGATTTTCGAAACTCAATCTTAAACTTTGCTTCCTTATCTCTTTTTACACAACTCCAATACTACCTCCAAATGCACAATAACTAAAATAAAACTCTAGTTTTATTCATTGAGTTCCGTTCTTTCCAGTGTTTTAAAAAGCTCATGAGTCTCGCGCCTAGGAGCACCTTAGGCTCGAGACTCACCCTTGCATCTCATTTTCTATCAGGCAAGGCTCACCTGAAATGTGCATCCCTGGCGCCTCACACCTAATTTCAAGGTGTGCGCCTCATGCGCCTCACCTATTTTTTAGGTGAGTGCCTCGTGTGCCTCACCTATTTTTTAGGTGACGCTGAAAGCATACAAGGCTCATTAACATAGTATTTTTTTTTCCTATTCTTTTTTGTAATAGATATGTCTTAGTATTTTTAATGTATACAATAATTCAACTAATTGATCATTGTAATTAATAGCTTTTCTACTTGAGTTTTGATGTTGTCGAGTCAATCAATACCAAATCATGGTTAAAGATATTATTACCAATTGGATCTGAATGATAGGAAGTTAGGAACATTATCAAACATATCAAGTGAACCAATTAATCTCTATGTAATTAATAGGTTTGTAATTTGTAAGGATAGAACACTATTGGTAGTGTTCGTGATGGAGATGATAATGTGGATGATGATGATCTTTAGGGTTTTGTCGGTTTGTATTATAAGATTGTGATAGTTTTTTTTTTACTTCTTTGAGCTTTGACGATGGTCAACTATTAGTTGTTGATTTTATAATGGAGTTATGAATTGATCTTTTTTTAAATATTTTAATGGTGTCATGAATTGATTAGATGTAATATGAGTTTGTTTATTTCAAACTACATTATTTTAAAATTTCTAAAAAAATGTGTGCTTCACTTCTTTGGAGCTCACGCCTCGTCGTGCTCCTCAAGCCTGGGCTCAAGACTTCTTCCGCACCCTAGCTTCAAAACTCCAAACTCCAACATAAAATTCACTCCATTTTGGCAAAGGTTGCTCCCAAACTATCTACAAAACTACAAAATAACATATAATTTTATACCCTATCAATCATCATATAAACCTCTCATCTAATCGTAGCCTATCTTTGACACTTGAAGCTTCATGTAACATATGCTAAGATGTCTCAACTGCTCCCAGTAAAACATCAAGAAAAGGGTGTCCCAACCCAATAGGATCTAGCTAGGCCCAAATGAAGCCCCAATTTTAAGTTTGAACTCCGCAGCAATCATCATATAAACCTCCCATCTAGCCATCATTCACATTAAAAAACTCGAAGCTTCCCATAAACATATGCTAGCATGACTTGGACTTGATTGCTCTTATTAACGAAACATCAACATATATGATTTTTTTTTTCCGGCTAAAATAAAATTGTCTCAACATTGTCTACAAATAATTTTTTTTTTTAAAACATAAAGATGGTACTTTTTTAAAAGTTAGCAATACCACTCCCTTTCTAAATTAGATTGTGTTTCTAAAAGTACAGTCTTTACGGAATATTTATCAAAGAATCGAGAATTCGCAGCAACAATCATCGGGCATCAGCGAGGGCTGGTGGCGATGGTGGCGACGAACCTGGCGGGAGAGGGGGCCATTGGAGGCGAGCTCGTCGCGGACGAGGTCGCCGGTGGCGATGTGGGGGACGGAGAGGAGGCCGGAGAGCCGGCTCGCGTAGGTGCCCTTCCCGACGCCGGGGCACCCCAGGAAAACCCACTGCACGCCCCTCCTCTCCGAGCCCGCCGCGGGAGCGCCGCGGGGGAACCGGAGCTCCGTTTCGGAGGCTAGGGTCGACAGGAGCCTCCGCGATCTCAGCAGAGCCGCCATGGGAGGAGGAAATAAATTTCTAGTTCTTTAGATCCAGAGAAGGTGACGATGCTAAGGGTCCGTTTGGCGATTGTTGTGTAGCGGTTGTGAGGTGTTTTTAAAGTACCGGCTGCAGCAGTTACGAGTGTCCTATTTTGAAAGTTACACACAGAATTTTGTGCACGTTGTATTATATACGGTTACGAGTGTCCCATTTTGGAAGTTACACACAGAATTTTGTGTACGTTGTATTATATAAAAAAAAAAAGTCAGGATGTCTTATGTCTCTTTTCGATAACCATAAGGACCACTCAAATTCAATGTTTGGTAATTTATTAATGAACGATTCTGAAAATTTTTTAAAAAATAAAATTACTTATATGTCCATATTTAAACAAAAAAAATCTCTCCTTAAGAAATTTTGTATTATTATCCTTTCAAACATAGCTTATACATTTATAACTTGCAAGCATAAAATAGTCTTGTAAGTAGTAAATTATAAATTTTGAGAGCAAAGCATTTACTACCACATCAAATGGACCTTAAAATTTTAAACAAAAATCATCTTTCGGAGGAAGTAGCCGTCAGATGGGAACTCAAGAGAAACAAAGATAAGAAAGAAAGAATATGGTAGGATATTAGTAGTTGTAGTTATATTTTTTTGTAAGGATATTAAAAAAATAGAAATATTCAAAATATTATATAAAGACATCAAAAATTATATAGCAGCAGTTTTGAAAATTGTGTGAGCCAACCAAAATCAATGACTCAAAAAATTACCAAGTAATATTTTTCTAATTACTTTATAAACGGTCGACTCAAAAAAATTTCAAAACCGCTAAAAATACTATTGCCAACAAATCCTTAGTTTAGGTTATTGATTTATTTAATAATGGTTAGGGGTGCCTAAAAGTAGGCGACACGACCAAATCTTAATCAATTTAATAAAATTCAGTCTTAGTATTGATTTAATTAATTCATTTTTATGTTTTAATGAGTGTAACTTTACTTGATTACATGTATCTTAGGGTCCGGTCTATATTCGAACCCGAAAATTGAACGTTTTGGCTCAATTTTTTTTAGCATTTTCAATATATTTCAGCACACTGAATATTAATGCTTAGTAAGTGAACCATAGAGATGTCCAAGTCTTAACACTAATCTAAGTGGTTGTATGACCTAAATAATACATAGTCTATTGTACCATGTCGATTCATGAGATGAAGAACATAAATTAAATTGCGGAAGCGTACCTGAATTCATTGCTAGACTTGATGGATCTTGAAGCAAACGTCTCTTTATTGGGTTCGATCTTCCAACTTGTTACGACCCTTAATGACAAAGAAACATCTGAATCCTTTGTCCCTCTCTTTCTGTTGATGGGGATGCAGAAGAGAAAAAGAGAAAACCTCTCTTTTGGTGGCCGTATGAGTTAGGGACCATAACCCTAATGAACACATATATTTATATGTTTTGACATTTCTAATTTGGCCCCTCATCAAATTAGAATTATCTCCGATATCTACACATTAATTCCATGACAATTATACCCTTAAGCCAATTTTCAAATAGACCACTTTAATTTGGCTTAATTATTTAGATAGCCTAAACACAATTAATTTTACATGTGTGGCCCCTTAATTATTGAATAATTCCAACAATCTCCCACTGGGCCACATATGTAACCTTATAATTGTGTTAACTTTAGTGAGCTCATAAATTGCTATCTTAATCCTTAGGGTATATCCAGACAATCTCGTCCATTAACCATATCAACATAGGATCAAAATGGCCTTCGTCACATATAGCGTAACTAAACCATCAATGGTCACATATACCAATAAAGCTAAACGACATAGATCAATCATGGATGCGTAGCATAGAAATTACACGCAATGTGATCAATACATGTCTATTTTCAACTGGTCCTCCTTAACTTTAATGAGATCAATACTTTAACATAATGAAAACAGAATGAACTGAATTTACATATATCTGATCAGATAAATATCCAAAATACTTTAATACATAAATGTGTCCAAACCAAATAGCACCCAAATACATAAAATACAAACTCCCACTATATTGCCATATACTTGATTGAGATAACACCCATATGAGCAGTATGCTCATGAAAGACCCTGGGTGATAATACTTTTGTGAGCGGATCCGCTAAAATGGAGTTTGTCATAATGTGCTATATTGACACTTTAACTATTCTGAATTCTTTCCTTCACAACTAGAAACTTTATGTCAATATCCTTGACCTATACAAGTTTCTGTTGTTATTGGAATACATTACTGCTGATTTATTGTCACAACATAATTTAAGTGGTCTTTCAACACCGTACTGTAGGCGCAGCCTTGTGACAAAATTTTGCAACCATATTCCCTGAATAGATGTCCCACAGCATATTATAAACCTTGCTGCCATTGTGGAAGAAATTATGAGTGCATGTTTGACACTCATCCAAAATATATCTCCATTAGTCAGCATAACCTGATGTGGATCTCCTATTGTGTTGGCATCCAACAAAATCGGAGTCGGAATACCTTATTATCTCCAGAATTATCCGATCTCCTACAAAGAGCATATAATTTCTTGTTCTTTATTAATTACTTAAGTAGTTTGGCTGCTACCCAATGATCCATCCATATTTGCTTAAATATCTGCCTAACATTCTAATATGTACGCAATATCCTGACGGTACATACTTGAGCATACATTAGACTCCCTACAACTGATCATGAAGGAAAAATCTATTGTATTTTCTTAATTTCAAGACTATTCTTAGGGCACTGATTGAGACTGAACTTGTCTCCTTTAGCGACTGGGGTGTCACCTGGTTTGCATTCCTGCATGCCAAATCTTTTAAACACTTTATTGATATAGCTCTTTTGTGATAATCCAAAAATACCTCGAGAACGATCTCGGTGTATTTGAATTCCTAATACAAAAGAGGCGTCATCAAGATCTTTCATCTCAGAGTTATTTGATAGAAATTTCTTAGTGTCATGTAATATGCCTATATCATTTGTGGCAAGCAGTATGTCATCAACATACAAAACCAAAAAAATAATTTTACTCCCACTGAATTTGTGATACGCACAATCTTCAACAACATTAACCTCAAAACCAAACGAGGTAACAACTTGGTGAAATTTATAGTACCACTGACGAGAAGCTTGCTTGAGTCCATAAATGGATTTTGTCAATTTGCAAACCATATTATTTGGATCTTTCGACACAAAGTTTTCTGCCTGCACCATATAAATAGTTTCGTCAATGTTACCATTGAGAAACGCCGTTTTGACATCCATTTGATGTAACTCAAGATCAAAATGTGCAACATGTGCTATGATTATTTTAAAGCAGTTTTTTAAAGATATCGAAGAGAAAAACTCTTTAAAATCAATCCCAAAATTTTGAGTAAAGTCACTAATTATAAGACATACTTTATACTTCTCCACATGATCCTTCGAATCCTTCTTGGTTCTAAATGTCCATTTGCAACCAATGAATTTCATACCTTTTGGTAATGGGACAAGTTTTTAAACTTTATTGTCTTGCATGAACTTATAATCCTTATTTATTGTATCAATCCACTTTGAGAACTGAAACTTTCCATGGCCAGACGGAAGTTGATTAGATCATCTTCCAGTATCCACAGTCTTCCTCACGTTCCTAGAGAAATATGACAATATTATCCGAAATTATATTTCTCCTTTCTCTGGTGGACCATCTTAATATTACTGGTTCTTGAGGTTGTTGAGTTTGTTCCTTAGGAATAATTACCTTATCTTGAATGGGGTGCCGCTACGTTGTCGTTGTTAAGGTATCTCAACAACTTATAGAGGTTATTCGACATTGTCTTATTGAGACTCCGAATTCACTTCTTGATCATGACAGGTATAGAATCCTGCACATCGTCAAAAGTGATAGTAGGAATCGTAATTGATTCCTTCTCAAAGACAATGATCCCCACTTTATTTCTCTCCCAAACTCAACATCCTCAAAAAATATTACACTTCTCGTCTCAAAAAAAATTTAGTGTGGAATTGTATAATTATCAACCCCTTGATCTGTAGCATAACCAATAAAGTAGCTGCTTATAATTTAACTTTGGTCTGTCTTCCCATTACACATTCAATATAAACATTAAAGTCTATAAAGTCAATGGAATCCAAATCTCATCAGACACAAATCGTTCAACTCTATTTCTAGAGAAGTGACATAATGCTTATGTCATAATGAGGCTAAAAAAATATTGTTAATTTTGCGTTTAGTACCACATGACTTCACTTGCAAGGTTTCATTATAAGATGCAATAGTTTCAACTGAATATAGGTTATCATAAACCTTAAGGATCCGTTACCAATAATATTTAAATTTAAAGATAGACTAAACTTATTGTTTCCAAATGAACAATGATAACCAGATTTGTCCATTAAGGAAACTGAAACTAAATTTCGTCTAAAAGACGGTACAATAAAAGTGTCTATCAAATCCAAATAATAATAGGTTCCTAAAAATAACCTAAAATGTCATATTGCTTTCACTTCTACCGAATTTTCGTCACCCACATAGATGTATCTTTCACCATCAATTGACTTTCGGTAACTCAGGCAACCTTGCCTAGAACATTAATGTGGGTAGTCCCACCAGAATCTAACTACCATGAGTTTCTTAGTACTAAATCTAAATTAACCTCAGAACAGATCAAATTTAGAAATGTACTTTTCTTTATACGCCATGCGTGGTACTTTGTACATTTCTTCCTTATGTGTCATGTCTTATCACAAAAGAACAACCCTTAGTTTTATATTGTTGTTTCTTTTGATCTGGATCCTTAGCAGCTACTGTATTCATTTCTTTTTGCCCTTAAAGTTTATCCCATTAAACATGAAAATTAAATATTGGCAGATATTTTAACAACATTAACTGTAAAGATAACAAAGCAACAAAAAATAAACATGCTCTAACAAATAACCAAAGCGTAAAATATAGTCAAACAAATTCAAATAATGGTGAACCACATCTCAAGATACCTAGTACATCATTAATATCAAGTCTTTGGACAGTGATATTAACTGCAAGTGGTATTCTTGGTATAATGATCAAACGTTGACAATAAGTCATGTCAAATAATAAGCCTATCTTTGGATCGGATTATTATTCACATGTAAACCGTATAATTGTCACACATTTATCACCACAAGTATGTGTGCAATTCGGCCAAGTATTAACCTTCCTTTGGGCCGGCTAATACTCGCATGAATTTACACACACAAACATCTAACATTCCTCATAGACTATCTACGCAAGAGAGGTCACTTTGGCGACATCTTGTTTCAATGGGTCTATTTAGAATATTAGACGACTATTGCTAGTCACAAAAGGCACAATTTTTTTTTGAATGTTGACTAAATTTTACAAAACCGAATCATGTCCAAAATTTTATGTACATGCATAATTAAAATATTACAACTCAAATAAGATAATCACAAGCATGTGAATCTCTTTACATGATTAAAACAAATATTCTTAATTTGACTAAACTGAGCATTGTCAACATAATAAAATTTACGTAATATTTTACTGAAGATATGGACCAATAGATTGTTTCAAATAACCCATAAAGATTATATTAAAATAATCTGCTGAAGATATGTACGTCAATATATTACATCAAATATATGACTTAGAACATAAATTTATTGAAAACTAAATTTATGCCAAACATAAAATTGTCTATATTTGATTCCAATTTGTCCTCCAATGATCAACTTAGATTGGAAAACACTCTAAATTGAGTAACACCAAATATCTATCAGCATGAGTAATTGGAATCTAACCGACATTCCATATTATCACATGTCCAGCAATAAGCATATTCATGCATATTTAATATAATAAAAAATTTATACCGTCATCATCACATGTCTCCATATCTTATTTAGAGATCATTACTGTACATAAATTATTCTAGGTTTAATAGATTCAGCATCAAACCATAAGGAAAAGATCAAGATTAACTCTTTACTAACTAAAACTTCAGATGATTGGATTAGGCAATTGATAAAGGCACTGCCTTTTTTGATCGGGGCTAGCCCGGATTGGGGCTAGCCCAATTTTTTTGGGGTTGTACTCAGGACAGCCCATTTTTTTTATCTAGGGCTGTCCCAAAGTAAAATTTCTCCAAACCCAAATTTTTTCTCTCATTTGCAAAAATTTTTCTCTCTCTTCCTAAACCCTAACTTCTCTCTTCTTCTTCTTCCTCTTCTCCTCCACCATTTCTCCATCTCCAAGCAAGAAGTTAATTTAAAAATTCCTAGAAATTTCTTCCACCCTAGAAATTTTCTCTTCTTCTTCCCCTTCTCTTCCAAATTTTTTTCTCAAGAAGATCGATGGCACCCAAATTCTTTCTCTATTTGTTTTCAAAATCCTAGAAATTAAATTGAAAAATTCAAGCATCCATTACATTGTTTATTTCAATTGTCTGTAGCCCATTTGAATTAAACTACATTCGGAGTGGGAAATTATCCATTTAAATTAAACACAAGTATGCACGAACGAAAAAACTGTGCGTCGACCAGGACTGTCCAATTTTCTGGCAGTCCTACAAACTGAATGGACTGCCAGAAAACTGGGCAGTCCTAAGTCACGACATGTGAAACAAAGGACTGCCCAATTTTCTGGCAGTCCTACAAACTGAATGGACTGCCAGAAAACTGGACAGTCCATTCAGTTTATTGAACATAAAATGATGGGATCCTGATGGGATCCTGATTATGGCTATGGATTCTTGTAAGAATTTATAGTGCTTTGGTGCTGAAGGAAATAATTGGATAGGTTGGCATGTCCATTAGGTAAGATATTTTTGATGGTATATATATGGAACTGATGTTGGTATTTAGCTTTCTCGGTCAGTGTTATGGAAAAATAATATAATTTCTCCTTTTTATAGAATAATCTGGAATTCTAATGTTTACCTACAATAGTTTCTAATGTGAATAGTATGCGATGGAGTATCAATATGGTGTCAGGACTGTAATACAAAACAATAGATCTAGAAAACCAGTAGGCCTAGCTATTATTATTCAACGGAGGATCCCAATGATTCCAATTGTATGCAGATGCTTTCTGCAACGTGGTACCGATTCTAGTGGTAATTGCAAAGGACTGTCCAATTTTCTGGCAGTCCTACAAACTGACTGGACTGCCAGAAAACTGGGCAGTCCTAAGTCACAACATGTGAAACAAAGGACTGCCCATTTTTCTGGCAGTCCTTACTGTATTCAGGACTGCCAAAAAACTGGACAGTCCTACATACTGTAAGGACTGCCAGAAAAATGGACAGTCCTTTGTTTCACATGCTGTGACTTAGGACTGTCCAGTTTTCTGGCAGTCCAGTCAGTTTGTAGGACTGCCAGAAAATTGGACAGTCCTTGTTTGCAATAGTTGAACAGCAATATTGGGGTTTCCTCCCATATTATGGTTCGTATATTATGAGGAGCCTTTGGGTGCCATCGAAATTGGAAATGAGAAAAAATTAGGGATAACAATATTAGTATTTCCACCAATATTAGGGTTTAACATTTTTGTTGTTGTTGTTGTTGTTGTTGTTCTTCTTCTTCTTCTTCTTCTTCTTCTTCTTCTTCTTCTTGGATGGGTTAAGGAAGAAGAAGAGGAAAAAAATAGGAAAAAAAAGGTGACTTTTATACTAAAGAGTGGGCTAGCCCTAATAAATTTTTTCAATGGCAAACTTGTAAATAACACAAACTTACAAATGGGCTAGCCCCGATCAAATTATGCAGTGCCTTTATCAATTGCCTTGGATTAAGTTGCTAGAAAGTGCATTCTACAAATTCCAATACAAATGGTTTCTTTAATATATAAAAAATTCGATTTTCCATCATATCGGAAGTTCAAAAGTTGACATATAAAATCCTACAATCTTATTAAGAACATCACAGCAAGTGATCCTTATACAAATAAATCACGACAATCGAAACAACAATGATTCCGAAGAAAAACCACAAAACCCAAAGTAACCCAAAGAATCGGATTTACTTGTAGGTTGATAGAGATGGAAAGGAGCCTATAATTATGATACACGAATAGTTGAATTCTTTCGACAAGAATTCAACAAATAAAAAAAAATAGCATCTACAAAATCGATTGGCCATATTCAACTAGAGTAATAATCTCTCTCATCAGTATCATGCATCCATAGATTCTCCACTATTTTTAACGATTTAAAGAATCAAACTCAGAGAATCTTAAACTAATTAATCAACTGATTATATTTAAAAAAAAAACGAAACCCTAAATTAAATTAGGTTCCTGAACAACAACAACAACAAAAAAATGATTTTGAAACTTCGATCTCATAAATCAAACAACCTGGCTCTGATACCACTTGTTAGAAATTTTATTGTACCCTGTCGATTCATGAGATGAAGAACATAAATTAAATTGCGGAAGCGTACCTGAATCCATTGCTAGACTTGATGGATCTTGAAGCGAACGTCTCTTTATTGGGTTCGATCTTCCAACTTGCTACGACCCTTAATGACAAAGAAGCATCCGAATCCTTTGTCCTTCTCTTTCTGTTGATGGGGATGCAGAAGAGAAAAAGAGAAAATTTCTCTTTTGGTGGCCATATGAGTTGGGGACCATAACCCTAATGAACACATATATTTATATGTTTTGACATTTCTAATTTGATCCCTCATCAAATTAGAATTATCTTCGGTATCTACACATTAATTTCATGACAATTATATCCTTAAGCCAATTTCCAAATATACTACTTTAATTTGACTTAATTATTTAGATAGCCTAAACACAATTAATTTTATATGTGTGACCCCTTAATTATTGAATAATTTTACGTGTGCAACGTTCGTGAATATATAAGTAATATAATAATGAGTCATTGCTCAATAATCAGGTTATCTAATGTTAGTCAAAATGTCTCATCAAAAAAATTAAATGTTACTAGAAATGTGAACCAAAGTAACTTGTGTACAAAACCTAGATTTCTAAGATGATTTTGTTAATATGTGCCCTAACATTGTGTTTGAGAACATTTTTTTAGGAGGGAAGGAAAATTTGAAGGAAAAGAAAATGGTGGAGAGTAAAATGAAGGTAAAGTTAATTTTTTTTCTTCACTTGTTTGGATGACAAAAAAATAGGGAAAGAAAAAAAAATTTTAAAAGTAATATTTTATTTGTCTGTGGAGAAAGATATAATTACCATTAATCCTTGATTTTTTCAAATCATAATGAAATAATTTTTTGTTTTATTTTTGTAAGCATGATCTGGAATTAAAAAATATGATTATCTTCAAAATATTTTTTATTACCAAAATAGTCTTATCTTGAACTGTAAAAGTTAATGCCATTCAATGAAAATAAATCTTGCATTTAATTAGTATCATTTAAATAAAGATCCATAAATACAACGGCGCCTTACAGACCGCACTGCAAACCGCAGTACAAATCGCGTGACATGTTTTCGGCCTGATTGGTCCGGACTTTATTGCATATGTTAGCAGGAGAGGAGGGTGATGTCAGCAAATTTGATCCAGCCAATCAGAGCCGGACACGTGGCAAAAAAAAAATTCGGTTTCGGTCTTTTTTCGGGCTGCAAAGTATTATTGCCATAAATATTGTTTGATGTACCTAATCAAATAAACTGACTCACATTTTTTTTTTCAACACAGCTATCGCAGCAATATTTTTGGGGTATTGTTTGTCTATTTTATTTCTTTTTCACTTTCTAAAAATATTGTTTATCTTCACCTACATTTTTATCTCTATAATTATTTTTAAAATAAATTCTGTTGTAAAATCCTATCTTCTAAACTAATATTTAACTTTTTTTTCTGTTGCAAGATCGAATCATTATCTTCCGTCTCATCCCCACAAATTAATTTTTTTAAATCATCTAAAATAGTTGTGTTTATCTATTTTTTTCCACTTTAATTTCTAAAAAAAAAGTGTTCATCTTCACCTACATATTTATCTCTATAATTATTTTTAAAAATTAGCTTTCTTGTTGTAAGACCTTTTCTTTTCTTTTGGTTTCATCCTCACAAATTAACTTTTTAAAAAATTATCTAAAATAATAGTGTTTATCTTATTTATCTCTAGAATTATTATTTTTGTTTGCTCCAAAATAGAAATTAACATCAAAGAAAAAAAGATAACGATAATAACTGTATTTTTTTTCTCCGTGCCGTTGGGTATATAGAAGAGTCATCAATTTATTTGATTTTATATACATTAAATAATATTTATGTATCTTCATTAAAATGGTACTAATTAAATTTGTATTGGATGACATTCACTTCACTTCTACAAGTTGAGACGATGGTTTCCAAAACAAATAAGTACTTAATTAATTGTTCTTAACATGTGTCCTTAGCACATGTTAAACCCTCCTTAGGATATCCAAATTATTATTCTGTCAAATTTGGCCCGAATCAGCCTATAAGAATCTAATTGTCTAGAATGTCAAATTTGGCAAACAATATCTTTTGATAAGAAACTCATTGTTACAGTATCTTCTACTATATAAAGGGACTTCAAAATGGTTCAAAATTTAGCCGTCTAAGCCAAATGTATATCATCATTCTTTAAATAAATTAAAAAATTATAAAAAAATATAACTAAATAACTACCTAAATACTCCACTAACTATTAAAAAACTTAATCAAGCATCAACTACCTAACATGATATATTTGTAAGCAAATAGCTTTAGCTAAAGTGGTTAAGATGGAGATATTTTTCTTGATTGTTTGAGTTCAATTCCTAGAAATGACAACTTTTACAAAAAAATTATATTTAATTTTCTTTACGCGCATGTAACTGTTGAAAATCCATAGTTTCTTATAGTATACCTGCCCAAAAGTTCCATTTATAGTACCAAGTGTAAAAAAAATGAACTAAGTTGAAGAAGTTCAATATAAATATGAATATGTTGAGAAGTTCAACATGGATAATTTTTTTCCACCCTTCTTGGAGAAAATGTGCACCCAAAAAAAAAAAAGAAAAAAAAAAAACTTGTCCATCAAGCATTTCACAAGTGAAGCACAATAGTAACCGATTTTAGGGATCCAGGAAGCATTTTGACTATATCTTATTTGATGGCATGACATGACCGAAACACCCTTTTCGGAAATTTCACAATGTTATCAATTTTGCGAGAAATAAACCCAGTATATATCTAACATTTTGTTAAGCTCCTAAAAGACAACCTGAGCGCCCGCCCGCCCCCCCCCCCCCCCCCCCCCCCCCCCCCCCCCCTTTCCCAAGTACAGAAAACTGCAGAGCAACTAAAATTAGAACTCATACACATCAACCTCCTAACCACCTCAAGCAAGGTTGGGCACTTGTCAACATTCTGGTATGAGAGGACATAACTTGAAAAGTAAGAACATGGCACAAGGAGAAGCAGCAGGTTCCCAGTATAAATACTCTTCAACCCTCCCAGTTAAGAGCACAGTATCCCTAAGAGAAGAGCATGCCAACCTTCTTGGCAAACTCGTCTTCGTCGTCCAACTCCTCATCTTCTTGGTAAGCAATATCATCATCCACATATGCATCATCTTCGTCTTCAGCTCCCAGTTCTGCACCTTCAACTGCCTCATAATCGTTGTCGTCATCTTCATCTTCATCTCCCATATCATAGTTTTCAATGTCTTGGTCTTCGATGCCATTCTGTGGCCTAACATCGTCCACCTCATGTGCAGTGCCCTCGGCTGAAGACTGGCCTACATGAAACAGCTCTTCACCTTCAGTTTGTATTAGGCCCTCCTCTTCTTCTTCCTCTTCAGCAGTCCCAACACAAGTAGCAGTACCTTCCTCTTCCTCCCCATATTTTGATGAAATAAGAGGCTGTACGCCTGTGACATCGTCCACCTCATGTGCAGTGCCCTCGGCTGAAGATTGGCCGACATGAAACAGCTCTTCACCTTCAGTTTGTATTAGGCCCTGTTCTTCTTCTTCTTCCTCTTCAGCAGTCCCAACCATGGGATCTTCAACACGAATAGCAGTAATTTCACCTTCCTCTTCCTCTTCCTCTTCCTCCCCAGATTTTGATGAAATAAGAGGCTGTACGCCTGTGACTGTTGTGGAAGGAGAAGCAACCACAACTTCTACACCCCTCACACTGGGTTCATCTCCACTTCTAGGCACCGAACCCTCCCTCTTTCTCTTGAAGATGGAACTCGATGATTTGGGACCACCTTCAAATGGAGGGGAATATTCAGATGCTTGATTTCCTGTTGCAAGGGGCACATTGATGCTCTTTGTTGGCTGTTCTTGGTCACTAGCTGAATTTTTCTTTTCACCTTTCAATTCCGCAAGGCTTTTCGGACCAGCAAAGTTTACAGGGTCTCCATTGTCCCTCGTTTTGGGACGACTGCCAGAGCTCCTACCATCTGCAGTGTTGTCCTCATTTGGCCGCCTTCTTATTCCATCTTGGGACTTTACCTGGTGAGTTAATGGTCTCATGGGCAACAACCTTGCTTGGTGTCTTCCGTGGTCTCTGCTTCTCTCAGACCGTGACTCAATAGGTCGATCAGGTGAAGACCTCTGAGGAAGCGTAATTCTCCCTTGGAGCCGCGAAGTAACAGAATTATCCTGCGGATAGAGTCGTCGGTCCCTACCAGAAGTACGGCCACGAAACCTGTCTGATACATTATGATCACCATGTCGACGAGCTTCATCACAGCGATCTGGGCTGACAACGGATCTTAACCCATTGACACGCCTTTGCTTTAAGAGTCGGTGGCGCAAATCTGATTCATCCTTCTCATGAGGGCTCGATTCTCTGTGCGTGGCCCTCCTTTTGGGAACCGATGGTCTATCCATTATCCTCTCTAAGGAAGCCCTGAGATGATCCCGACCATGGTGATTGGGTCCCCGTGAATACCTGTCATACTCGCCCTTTCCATTGAATTGGCCTCTCTCTGAACCAGCAACAGGCTCGTAATCGGATCGATTGTAGTCAAAATCATTTAGAGGATGGCTAGGGTTCCTTCCACTACGAATAGATGCTATTTTGTAGTCCTCATCGTTGTAATGGTCAGAATCTCCAATATTGCCATAAACAAGAACATCAAAACCAAGAGAAGAATCCCCCAACAATTCGTCCCTACCATTCTGGTGATGATGTTTTTCTGCAGGCTGAAACTGATGATACCGAGACCTGCTTTGAGTACTGTTGCTGCTGACAGGAGCAACTATTGGCTGGGATCTCGGAGGTTCATATTCTGATGGATAGGGAGAGAAGGTTCTATTAAAATGTCTACCATTATTAGGCACATTTTCGGCTTTGTCCGAAGATGTTGCAGATGAATGCAGTACTTGAACCGGATTAACAGTACCAGGTTTAGGGATATTCTGATGAGTAGCACACTCCTTCAGGCCCCATGAGACAGTCTGGGAAGTTCCAGTGAAAGATGCTGAAACCTTTCCCATCTTCTGTGCATTACCAACTCGGTGAGGTCCATTTGTCGCTTGCTGTGCAACAAGATTTCCTGCTGGGCGAGGTCCATTTGTCACTTGTTGTGCAACAAGATTACCAACTGGTTGAGGTCCATTAGTTGCTTGCTGTGCAACAAGATCACCAGCTGGACGAGGTCCATGCATGAAAGAGCACCTATCTCCTTTTAAGCACTGCCCCTTCTGGAAAAAATGGCAGAGCACACTTTGCTTGTTTGGGTTAATAGCCACAGGATCTGGAGCAGTGGAAATTCGTGTAGATTCTGCAGATAGTGAGGTAGGTAGGACTGGTCGTGAAGGAGCCTCAGGAATTGCGAACAAGCCATCAAGCGGCTGCAGAAAACAGTAATGTTTTGTATTAGTTATGGTTTAACAGAAATCAAACCATACAGACATTAATACCAAAAAGTTTAATCCACATTCAAACTTCCAGTATGCATAAACGAAGATAAACAAGATGGTTTCCATCATGCACATGTGGAAGTTAAATGCAAGGAACACAAACTATCTCGACAATCAACCTAAAGACGGGCCATATAATTTTACATAAACTAACATAATTAGTCTTTACCGGATGGCGAAATGAGCATTTTGGATTCAAGCAGCTGCCATTCAACCAAAACCAGCAATCCCTGGGATTGACCCTCACACTCTCACTGTGGCGAAATTCACATTCATTTCCCTGAACAGATAACAAATATGTTATACAACAACATCATGGAAATAATAACAGAAACACAATGAATTAAAAGTTCTACTCATCAAAATTAGAATGTAAGATGGGAAGTGTGTGTATACATCAAATTCAAAATCCGGTGAAGATGTGAGAGTTGGGTCATGACTCATACATAAATACTATAATATGTATATATTATAGATATCAAACCAGGGTGATTTTACCTCAGTTGCTCTTCTGAGCACATAGGTTTGCAGTTTGGCACTTCGGTTCAGTCCTTTATTGCCTAGTAGTTACTAGTTTTTGCAGTCAAAGGGATCTCAAGGGCTTAGTTTAACAATTTATTTAAGGTCTATACATTGAAATAAGAGTCAAACTGATGCTTAAATGTTGTGTATGGATGCTTGCTTGATATCCATTTTGAAGACAAAATAAGACCAGATAGAGGATAAAGTCAAATCAGAGTCAGACTGGACAGCTATCCATGAAACTTCTAAGTAGACCAGTTCTCCATAAGAAATTATTCCTGTGAGGATCTCCTTTGGGGTGGAATTGTTTGTAATTGTTGTAGTGACCCGACCCGCAAGATGCCTTATGTTGGATGGTTGGTTCGATGAAGCCTTGTTGGACTTGGGATTATGCGAAGGATCGCTTGGAAGGCTATGCGATCGTGGCGGAAATCGTCATATGAATGTGAGTAGTGTTGAACCCTTCAAAGATCCTTTAGCTTCACGCTTAAAATAAGGATGAGTATGCTATGTTTCATATTGAGTTGTTCAATAACACCTTGCATGGAATTCGGAAAAGATAATGAAAGATAATAATCACCTGAACGTAAACTGTTGTGGCTAAATGAATTGCATGCTTGTACGATGTTGCGATGAATTACATGACAGGTGAAGGCAAAGTCCCAAATACTTGGGCGGTGAGTATATCGAGCTTTGGCTCAATGAATAGATGGCAAAACAGATGTTAAGACCCAAGAATTGGGCAGTGAGTATGCTTGAATTGCATTCGAATGAATGAATGCTAAAACAGATGCTAAGTCCCAGGAATTGGGCGGTGAGTACATTGAGTTGGTTGGAAAGATGTATGGTATCAAAGATGTGGTACAAGGGATTGGGTAACAACATTCTATTATCCTGTCGCCGATGTAGAATGTTGATTACGCCAAGATCCTGAAAAGATGGCAAGATGGCTAGATGGTAATATGAATGAGAATGGTGGCTGAATTACTTAGTTTTCCTTATCATGCATTATATGTTTTCTTCTTAGATAAGTTGCATATAGTTGCATGGTCATGGACAACTTGTCGACAAAGTGGTTTCTCGAACGGTATTCCTGGGCCATGGAACCCGGTTCGTCCTGGGGAAAACCAATGCTGAAGTAGTAGCAGTGCTGAAGTAGTAGCACGGTATACAGGACTTGTAGTGGGACTAGCTACCTGCACTAGCAAGGGCGCTGTATACCTGTAAGACGGTCCAGGATGGCGTGTAGCCAGTGACCTTCATATAGATAGGTCAGGTGCTAATGATGTCTTATGCAGGCAGAGTAAGTTATTACTCAAATACAGGGAAGGATGTTGGCTGTTGGTAAGAATCACCTGAACGGTGATATTTATATCGAATCATGATATTGTTCCTAACAATGTCTTGTGCAGGCAGAGTAAGTATTATAAATGTACATGGATGGCTATACGACCGTGGGTAAGAATCACCAAAGGGTGATAACAGTATACTTTAAATTATGTTGGCTATGAGATTTACATGCTTTACTTCTTGTCGGCTATAACATGAAATTGACCCTAAGGCAACGAGAAAGACCACTGTTAATAATGTTCTGTAACATGATTACTTAGTGTTATCTTCTTAGGTGAGTTGGGCCAACACCGCTCGCCAGTACATTGATGATGTACTGACCCACGTTGTGGGCAATATTACAGGTGTTTGCTTGGGAAAATCCTGTGAATCAGTGCTTGGCATCGATGAATCGGATGGGTGTGCAGAAGCTCTTCTTGTAAGACGATGTCTTCTGCTATACAGGACATAATGTATGGAACAGGAGAACTCAGTTGTACCAGTGAGATTGTAGCCATATTGGCAAGTTCATTGTAAAGAAGTCGGTATATTCATTGTAGCCTAAAGGGCAAGTGTATACATTCAGTTGGTTATTCAAGAGTCTTGTAATCAATTGTAAACTCTGTATTCCGCTGCAAGTCTTGTAATCCATTATGATTATCAATAAAGAGATACATTTCTTCATATCTTGTGTGACTTCAAATTATCTGCTTGGTTCTGCTGCGTTATCGATATTTTCTGAGAAATACCAGGAACTGTAATGGTTTTGCCTTGTACAAGTGCAATCTAGACTTGTACGGCATTACGCCCAGTGGCTAGTTTTCGATCCTCTGGGATCGGGACGTGACATAATGGTATCAGAGCACGGCTTTACGTCCTTGGATTCCTATTCGATTTGTTTCGAATCAATGTTGCTACTAAGATGATTCTAAGCTGCTTCCGCGATGATTCAAAGATTGTTTCTGCGATTATTCAAAGTTGCTTCCACGGTGAATCAAAGTTGCTTCCGCGAATACTCAAAGTTGCTTCCGCGATGAAATCAAAGTTGCCTCTATGATGACTCATAGTGCTTCTGCGATTATTCTGTGTTGCTTCCAAACTATTCTAAGTTGTTCCCTTGACTGAAAGTCCGTTGATCATTCTAACCTCTCACTGGGTGTTCCATACAATAAGTCTAAATATGTGGGCTGTGATATGTGTGTTTTGTTGAATTTCTAAAAGATACTAAAAAGAATAACAATGATGCGATGCGATAATAAGTTTGTGATGCATGCTGGATGTCTTATGTGTGGATTCTTGAGTCGATTGTTATGCAGCAATCGACCGTGGGTGATGGCTTGGTATGTTGGAACAGAATGTGCATAGATTTCAGTGAATGGGAATCGACAGAATCTTGAGTCGATAATTGTTGTCAGCATAACCACTGCAGGATGGATTGTCCATATTGGACGTTGGTTTGATGCGAAGGAATATTATGTTGGGAATGGCTTGAGCTATGAGTGGTATATTACATATACCTCGTCGTAATAAGATGTCCCTTGACCCTTGATGTGTTTATGATTTTGTGATTGCTTTACCTATAAGGTATTGGGTAGTATCGAATCGTAATTGAGCTTACGATTGATACATGACGGCTAGGAATGTCCCTTGACGATTAAGTTCGGATGACCCGTTGTGAGATTTTGATGTGTTCAGATGAACCATCGCTAGACCATGTCGGTTAGCATTATGTTGGATAATAAGAGAATTGAGAATATGAAATGATGCCTTGGTTGGGAAGGAAACGAATTTTAGATTCAAGCAAAGACTTGAATCAATTGGGTAAAATAAGGATTGTAGGCTTGGTAATGATGGTGTGGTGTTGTTATTGAAAGATTTTGCGAGAACAAATATGGACCGAATATCGAACGATGTTGGAATTGAGTAAAAGAAATTGCATGTTGGATATCGACATAATTGATGGTGATGTTAGACGCTTATCGGGATGTTGCGAATGATTTAGATGATGCATAGAGTTGCATCAACGACCGAAAAGATTGAGAATGGGATTGAGGAATAGATGATCTTTGCACGTGGTGCAGTATGCTTGAGAGAAATTGAAGTCCCGAATTAACGAGTTATGACCCTTGACTATTTTGAGGCATAGAGAATGAGTACTTGTCCCTTGATGCATGAAAGAATAGATGTTCCTTACGAGAGTCGAATGGCTGGGATACAAATAAGTATCGAGGTGCAGCGATATGTAATAGACCATGTCGGTAGATGATGTTGTCGCATGAATAACAAGTTTGGTGGAATATAGAAATGTTGGATTATGACTTAGCTAATGATGTTATGTTATATCCATTAAGATGACCAATATACGAATGCTAGATGATTGGTGCTATAGAGATTGGATCGATGCATGAATAATAAATCTTCTTATGGAATCACAAGGAGGTGATGCAAAACGAATATTGATGGTTAACGTGAATTGCTAAGAGATGACCGTGTTGGTGCTAGAAATTTATAAATGATGTCTCGGAAGAAATATGATTATGTAATTGCCTTATTTTGTTGGTTAAGAGAGTACAGACCGTATCGATGATCTAAAAATGTGGAAAACGAATATGTCGCGAAGAGACCGTAGAAAGAGATCCTAAGTGATAAAATATTGAGGTAACAATGTTGGATTATGATTCAGAATAGTTGACCCGATTGAATAGACAATTTGAGTACGATATGAGGATACAAGTCGGATTGAACAAGTGATGCTATGTCTATGCAAGTGAAAATTTAAAGTTTGGATATTCGATTGAGAAGTTTTATATGATAGCCTCGGGATTGACCCATAAGGATTGTTGGATAGAATGGTCGGATAGATTTTATCGGTTGCGGGTAAGTCTAGAATGAGACTTCGTTGGGTATGGCCCGAGTATGAGTACGGATAGAAAGACTTGACCCTAGATTGTTGGCTGGTTGCCTAGATTGTCGATTGGTTGCCTAGATTGTCGGTTGGTTGCTTAGAATGTCGGTTGGTTGCCTAGAGTTTCGGTTGGTTGCCTAGGATGTTGGTTGGTTGCTTCAGTTTCAGATTGGTTGGCTATGTTCTTCAGTTGTTCGTGTTGGGAATAAGTTCATTAGATTGGGGTGGTGTCCCATGTCCCTAAGTTGGTCAAACCATAGAGTTGCCCCTATGACGAGAATTGGTTGCCTCTAAGATAAGAGATAAGTGTGTCCCTGATAGCTACTCATCTCATATGAGCTAGCTGAATGTTTGGTTTAGCTTAGATTAGCTAACCATAGAGACTTGACTGAATGCTAAGTTGACTGTTGGAAAACCATAGGATGTCCATATTGATGTTGCGTGAGTATAGTCGGAATGAGTAAGATATGTTGGAAGGTAGGCTTCGGAATGGAATGGATATTTGGAAATTTGATGTTATAATATTGGATGGGATAGCGGATCATGTTGGTTTCGAAAATTTGGCTGCCTTGTTGGAACGTCGGAAATTGAGTTGCCTTTGTTGGAATGCTGGAAATTGTTGGAACTGGTTGGATTTGGTTGATTAATATTGAGTTGCGTAAAACTGATAGTAGTGCTTTGAGACAGTTGGAATAATTTCATTGATCGGATCAGAATTGAGGATAAATGTAACAACAGAATTGGATAGTGCATGTATCCGAGATCGGCGAGAGCGGATATGAATAGGAATGACCCTCGGGATTAATGTTGTTGGAATATGATAGTTGCCTATGCGAGAGGATAATATGTTGGCTTGATCAATACGAGAAAATGTTGGAGTACAGCGAGAAATGTAACTAAAGTGAAATGGTGGTACAATTTGATGGATGGTGCGATTTGGAAGGTGGATTATGATCAGGAAATTTACAAGTTGTAAACAAAAGTGTATGGATGCGAACGATGACAATTACAAGAATTGATCGATGAGAATCGAATATCGAAATGAAATGTGGCAATAGGATTTATCAACTTTGGTGGCATGGATGACAATGAACTTGAAAGGAATACTTGATATATCTAAGTCTGAATACTTTGGAAAATGTTGGGATCGATTGTGGAAAATTTATCGAGTTGGATTTGGCAACATCTATTGTGTTATTAGTTGGTTGGGATATTGAATAAACAAGTGGGATTATACGAGATACTCAAAAGAATTACTGATGTTCGGAAAAGGAAGGTACACCGTAGCTCGTTCGTTTTCTCTATCACTGAACTTGGCCGAAGTGCATGTATTTCGGGGACGCCTAAAATATGTGTGATTCCAACTAAGTGGTATGCTGAATTCAAACGAAGCCACGGGGAGGATTATCATGTGCTAAGGATTTGCACGAGCGTTGGAGGAAAGATCAAAAAGGATGGTAAACTATTTTGAATCCATTGAGATGCTATATCGAGACGGTGTATTACTTGAAATCAATCGAGAGATTGTGGAGAAATATTAAATGGTGCAAGTTGATCGTTGAGAAGTTTTATGAAAAGTCGGTTGAAGTTTTGGGAATGAGTTTTGTTTTAAGTTTCGAGGACGAAACTTTTTCTGAGTGGTATATATTGTAGTGACCCGACCCGCAAGATGCCTTATGTTGGATGGTTGGTTCGATGAAGCCTTGTTGGACTTGGGATTATGCGAAGGATCGCTTGGAAGGCTATGCGATCGTGGCGGAAATCGTCCTATGAATGTGAGTAGTGTTGAACCCTTCAAAGATCCTTTAGCTTCACGCTTAAAATAAGGATGAGTATGCTATGTTTCATATTGAGTTGTTCAATAACACCTTGCATGAAATTCGGAAAAGATAATGAAAGATAATAATCACCTGAACGTAAACTGTTGTGGCTAAATGAATTGCATGCTTGTACGATGTTGCGATGAATTACATGACAGGTGAAGGCAAAGTCCCAAATACTTGGACGGTGAATATATCGAGCTTTGGCTCAATGAATAGATGGCAAAAAAGATGTTAAGACCCAAGAACTGGGCAGTGAGTATGCTTGAATTGCATTCGAATGAATGAATGCTAAAACAGATGCTAAGTCCCAGGAATTGGGCGGTGAGTACATTGAGTTGGTTGGAAAGATGTATGGCATCAAAGATGTGGTACAAGGGATTGGGTAACAACATTCTATTATCCTGTCGCCGATGTAGAATGTTGATTACGCCAAGATCCTGAAAAGATGGCAAGATGGCTAGATGGCAAGATGGTAATATGAATGAGAATGGTGGCTGAATTACTTAGTTTTTCTTATCATGCATTATATGTTTTCTTCTTAGATAAGTTGCATATAGTTGCATGGTCATGGACAACTTGTCGACAAGGTGGTTTCTCGAACGGTATTCCTGGGCCATGGAACCCGGTTCGTCCTGGGGGAAACCAATGCTGAAGTAGTAGCAGTGCTGAAGTAGTAGCACGGTATACAGGACTTGTAGTGGGGCTAGCTACCTGCACTAGCAAGGGCGCTGTATACCTGTAAGACGGTCCAGGATGGCGTGTAGCCAGTGACCTTCATATAGATAGGTCAGGTGCTAATGATGTCTTATGCAGGCAGAGTAAGTTATTACTCAAATACAGGGAAGGATGTTGGCTGTTGGTAAGAATCACCTGAACGGTGATATTTATATCGAATCATGATATTGTTCCTAACAATGTCTTGTGCAGGCAGAGTAAGTATTATAAATGTACAGGGATGGCTATACGACCGTGGGTAAGAATCACCAAAGGGTGATAACAGTATGCTTTAAATTATGTTGGCTATGAGATTTACATGCTTTACTTCTTGTCGGCTATAACATGAAATTGACCCTAAGGCAACGAGAAAGACCATTGTTAATAATGTTCTGTAACATGATTACTTAGTGTTGTCTTCTTAGGTGAGTTGGGCCAGCACCGCTCGCCAGTACATTGATGATGTACTGACCCACGTTGTGGGCAATATTACAGGTGTTTGCTTGGGGAAATCCTGTGAATCAGTGCTTGGCATCGATGAATCGGATGGGTGTGCATAAGCTCTTCTTGTAAGACGATATCTTCTGCTATACAGGACATAATGTATGGAACAGGAGAACTCAGTTGTACCAGTGAGATTGTAGCCATATTGGCAAGTTCATTGTAAAGAAGTCGGTATATTCATTGTAGCCTAAAGGGCAAGTGTATACATTCAGTTGGTTATTCAAGAGTCTTGTAATCAATTGTAAACTCTGTATTCCGCTGCAAGTCTTGTAATCCATTATGATTATCAATAAAGAGATACATTTCTTCACATCTTGTGTGACTTCAAATTATCTGCTTGGTTCTGCTGCGTTATCGATGTTTTCTGAGAAATACCAAGAACTGTAATGGTTTTGCCTTGTACAAGTGCAATCTAGACTTGTACGACATCACGCCCAGTGGCTAGTTTTCGATCCTCCGGGATCGGGGCGTGACAATTGTATCCGACAGCAAAGCAACAATGCAGAGTGCCAGAGACCACTATGGGTTCACTGGATACAAAATGAAACTACTACAACTATGTAGGGATACTAGACAATCATTTTGTGTGTGATACGTGCAAAAACATACTGATACAAGACTTGCTAAATATTGGAAATGATAGCTTGACATGCAAAAACATACAGGTATTGCAAAATTGGTGTTGCCTCAATGTTTCTATGCATATTATGTCAGCGCAAACTAGTATTTACAACTCTCCAAATACCACATGCAACTTCTGGAACACTTATAGACGGAAAGGATGAATTATGATCTTATAGCTGCATTTTTTTAAAAGTGAAGGCATTGAGAGGAGATCATGTCTTAAGTGGACTACTACAGACCCTAAACAAACTGTTATTCCATTAATAGAACACAATGAATTTGGATTAACCGTCAACAAGATTAAAGGTTCCATGAATCAATTAAACCATCTGACAAAATACAGACAATTGTTGAACTTAAGCAACAGTCTTGCCCTCTGAAAGAAATCAGAACATAACCTAAAGAGGGTGATAAGCTATGCTTCAAAAATAAGGATAAGGACACGATACATATGTGGATACAGACATTTAAAAGTAGATGCAAGGTAGTCAGGTATGTTGCACAAATACGGACACAGATCAGGTAAGGACATGATACGGACACCATTTCCCCCTGTCAGTGTAACATAGGTGATAAGGGTTTCCTTTAGAGCCGTCTAGTTAAAGAAATTTGCAGGTATTTTGGTTTGCTTCAAGAACACCAACCCCCCCCCCCCCCCCCCCCCCCCTCCTTCAAGCAGTTTCTATTTTCTAGTTCCTACTTCTTCACCATGGAAGCAGTAAGGACACATGGGGACTTGATTTGTGTAATAGTTTATCATCTTTTTTAATATATTTCAAACAAGGAATTTGATACTTTTGATATATGCACATGGACTAGTTAGATCAGAGTACAACCAATGGGTAAAAGACAAAACAGTCTATTGACTGAAGTCGCTATTATTTATGTTGTTTTCGCCAACTTTCTAGAGGAATTGCTTCCATAAGCAATATCCCAAACTTATGAGAACAGATTTGTCCAATCATGCAATGAAAGTAATGGCTCTAACCATTCCTCATCTAGAAATTTGGGCCTAACCATGAGGCATGTCATGTGGCAAGTATTCAGATTTTACTCTTAAAAAAAGAAAGCGACAAAATTAGGTGCTCTGAATCATTTAGGTCAAATCACAGTAATGTAAGAATACGTGGCATCTCATTGCTTTCATATCAAGCACTTACAATCAACCTACCATCAGACTTGAAACTTTTTCGCACATGCAGATGGAGAATCTAGAATATCACTCTGACATAAAGATCAAGATATTCACATTCTCTCCCATTTCAGTTCATACCAAATTCTCGTTCATATCTGTAAAAAGAACGTATTTTTCGATCGAGTTGTAAAAGACAACTAACCAGGAACCATAAAATATTTACTTATCTTCCTAGAAAATTTGCTTCTGCGGATCAAATCGGAACAGCGACTCTAACTCTAATTACATCTCCATAATTATAAAATTCATGAGAACCGATCAAGAAAAACCTAGACATATCCAACCAATAATCGCAACTGAAACCGTAGACAAAGTCTAACCCACAAAATAAACCTCCCAAAAATCCCTCAACTAGTCCAAGAAAATTCAAAAGGATACCCCCCAAAAAAATCTAGAATATGCATGTGACACAATAAATCCGGATTGTTACATTATTTTCTATTGACTTCATATCAAATTCCTATTCATATCTCTAAAAGATTAGACTTTCCAATCTACATATATAACAAGCTGATAAAGTTCAATACTCTAAGGCCTCGTTTGGTTCACGGATTTAAGAAACCAAGAAAGGAAAGTTGTTCCTTTCCTTTGTTTGGTAGCCACAAACTTGGGAATCAATTTCCTGTCAAGGGGGAAAATTGGTGGGAATATGGTTCCACTCAAGACCCATGGGATTGATTTTCCCTCCTCATTTTCCAACATTTATTACAAAAGTTATGACAAAAGTAACCATGTGTCATTGCTTATTTTACCATTAATGTTATTTTTTATAATATTATTTTTATTTTAAAAGGTAAGGATATTATTGGAACATTGTTATATTTTACTTTCCTTTCCTAGGTAGTTTCCTTGTTTTACCAAGCAACGGAAAGAAAATGTGACAGGAATCCTACTTTCCCATTCCCTTGGAAAATACATGAGAATTCATTTCCTTTCTGTGAACCAAACGAGGCCTAAGTTTCTAACTACAATTACATCTCAATATTCCAAATTCATGAGAACTAATCAACCCTAGATGTATCCAGCCGCCGATCACAACTAAAACCCTAGAAAATTCATGTAACAAAATCCATCAACTGATCCAAGAAAATTCACGCGTCAGCAAGACTTCAAAGTAAACCCCGAAAATTCTCTTGTCAAGAAACCAAGCGGTACCATGAACAGAGATCCATTCAGTCGAGCTCGAGGCCGATAAGGAACCCTATAATTTACTTTCATGAAGCCAAATAAAAAAATCCTAGATATTACTAAAAAAAAACTGCATCTTTTCGCCAGCTGCATATTTGCGAGCTCGAAAATTTACCAGTAACCCTAGAATTCGAATTTTCTACAGACAGAGAACTTTCTTCTTCATACCAAATCCCTATTCCAATTTTTTTTTTTTTTTGGCATCTTTCTTCCGCAGCTGCATACTTGCGAGCTCGACTACTGATCGGGAACCCTAAAGTTTTGTACTTTACAGAGAGAACCGAATCGATTACGCAGGATCTGGGAGGAATTCCAAAACCCTAAAAAAAAAAAAATCGAGCACTCGTGCGCAAATAAGAACGAAATCGAATGGGGGGCTTTTTGTAAAAGAGAGAAATAAAGGAGGGACCTTTTTGCAAGTCAATGGGGAGGCGAGGAAGTAGATACAGTCGGTGTTCCTCTTCAGCCCATCCCCCGGCGGCGCCATCGGCTCCATCGGCTGCTGCTCTTAAATTTTGCAGCAATGTAATATGTGGATTTGTGGAGGGTCTTTTTTGTTATTATTATTGTCCCCTCTCCCTGGCTCCTTTTATAAGTTTATGCCGCTGCGCGCTTCCTTTTATAAGTTTATGCTGTTTCCAAAAACGGAACCTGCTTTCCAAACACGCAGGAGTGCCAAAAATTTTGATAGTAGACCGCCAATTTTTTTTTTTTTTTTTTTTTAAAAAGACCGCCAAAATTTAAGTACATGTTTATAGGAAAAAAAAAGTTACATATTTATGATTGTTAAAATTTTAGCAGCCATGTGCATTCATGGTTGCCAAAATTTGAGAAATCCGTATATAAAATCAGGTAAAAATTTGACGGTCCATATAAGATCATGACTGTCAAAATTTTAACTGTCCAAAAGTAGCAAGGTTGTAAAAAATTTGGCAAATTCAAATATGTACAGAACTGTCAAAAATGTATTGTCTTTATCGATTGTAGTGTTCATATAAATTTGGCCTGCCAAAAACATAATGTTGTTATCGATTGTTGACTGTCATAAAATAACATATATTGTATAAAAAAAAGACAATCCACGAATATTTACGAGAATGCCAAAAATCTTTAAACTACTAAAATTTTGACCGTAAGACAGTCAAAATTTTAACAGTAACGTAAATGTCTCGTCAAAATATTAAAAATTTATATAAAATTAAAATTGTCTCAGGACTGATAATTTTAAAATAATAAAGACTAAACAAATTGACAGTCACAAAACTAAGCAAAAGTATAGTGGACTTGTCAATTTCTATAACGCCCTTATTATTTGTCTTTGTAAATTTGCTAGTGTGATATGCCACGTGCGCCGTCGTTTGTGTGAAAAAATTACTGTTGGAACTTGTGTGAAATTTTTTTTTTAAATGTTAGGTTAGGTTAGAGTTCCAAACTTACATTCTAAAAAAACCAGGGATAAAGTGCATTTAAACCCTCCTTAAATCTAAAACAATCCATTACGAAAATGCTCAAATCAACCCCCCCTCCCGTGCTGTTAAAATCCGTTAAAAATTGTCTTAAAAGACGATTTTGTCCTTCCTCTCTCCCTTCCCTCTCTCCGGTAGTGAGGGCGGGACGGGGGGGTCAGCGATGGCCAGCGAAGGAGGGGGGGAGGGAGGGGGTCGGGGGGCAGGTCGCCGGCGGAGGGAGGAGGGGGGGGGGGGAGGGGGTCGGGGGGCAGGTCGCCGGCGGAGGGAGGAGGGGGGAGTGGTCGGGGATGACCGGCGGAGGGAGGAGGGGGGGTGAGGGGGTCGGGGGGCAGGTCGCCGGCGGAGGGAGGCGGGGAGGGGGGAGGTCGGGGATGACCGGCGGAGGGAGGAGGGGGGGGAGGGGGGCGGGTCGCCGGCGGAGGGAGGAGGGGCGGGGGGGGGGGGGGGTTCGGGTTGCCGGCGGAGGGGCGGCGGGTCGGGGTCGAGTCGCCGGTGGAGGGGGGTAGGGGGTAGGGAAGGGAGGGGCTGGTAGGGAAGGATGGGGGGGAGGTAGTTTAGGTAGTTTCTATTTTTTTTAAGTCTTAACGGCCATTTAACGGATAAGGGTCATTCTAAACAAAACAGGTTTTTCGGGAAGTGCAAACTATTAAGTTTTCTAAAAGGTCTTATTTTTGCAAACGAGGCAAATCTAGGGAGGGTTTAAATGCACTTTACCCAAAAAATCAGCAACAAAAATTGGTAGGTCACAACTGCCACGAGTGTCATCATTCGTGTGAATTTTAAGGAAGAGCACCGTTTGGAACTTAAGTTTGTGAGGTTTTCGAATAGGTTAGGTAAGATTAGGATTCTAATTTACATTCTAAAAATGTCACGCCCCGCTCCCGAATAATCGGATACGAGTCGGACACGCGCCAGCCTTCGTCGTTGGACACGACGAAGTAAGCTGTACAATACTAAGGAAAACTCAAAGTCACAATATAATGTAAACCAAAACAAAGCTTTTATAACGTTCCCAGAAATCACCAATATCCATCAAGTGTTTTAAAATACAAACTCAGCCGGAGACAAATCCGGTCTAATGAAATAATATACAATAATGAATCTCTAAGATACAATCTCCAGAAAAATAAACTGAAATAAAAAGCTGCAATATCCAAGCAATCACCAGCTCCATGTAATCTCCCACTCACCTGCAACGATCCTATCAGGAAAAGAGCAAAGTACAACCCTGACCAGACAATATACAATGTAATCTGTGATCCAGAGTACGAGGTGAAACCAGAATACCAGAATACTAGAACATGAAATGAAAGTGAAACTGCGGTACCAGAAATAAAATGTAAAACTGCAGGCAATGGATGACAATCAATATGCTAGACAATGAACACGGCTATCAATGTACAAGGCAATGAATCACGACAATCAATATGCAATTGTGACAATTTTGAAATATTAAAACTAATGTGTGACCGGCTTAGGAGCAATCAATCAATCAATGAGGCAATGAGTCAATTCTACAAGGTACAGCTTCATTGTACGTGACGTGTACGATTAGGCTATCCACAATTACCTATGTTGGGTGTGGTCACACAAAAGCTAATATTTCCCCCAATCCCGCAATAACAATGACGCACAAGCAATGAACAATGACACAAGACAATCGTGCGTAATTCGTGTCAGATATGAGAACATGGCACATGAAGGTAAGACAGAAAACAAAGTACAAGTCAAGTCAGTGTACTTGTCTCGGTTTGATTGCACGAGAGTAGTACTGCATGGTTGTAAATCACATGTTATATTTGTACAATTGATCAGGGTTTTTACAAAGTTATATAGCTCAATATTACTACTATCCGTATACTGGCTAATTATTTAGTACCTAACAATATTTGAAAAATATATATTTAAATCACAATAATACTAGGGAAGATACTTCTAATTGTTTATAGAAAATATTAGATCATTTTGCTTACAAAATAAATAATTACAACCTTTAGAATATTTTTAATTTACTAGAATTTCTATATTTTGTGAAAAAGATATCTATATTAAGCTAATAAGTAAGCAAAGTATATTTGTATACTATTTGGACATATGAGACTAATCTAGCTTGTAAAGGAAATCATTTTGGAAATATTTATCAATACAGTTATGTAATTATACTAACTCTCATAAAATATATTCGAGCAATACTAAGAGTCTGTAATTAAATTTTAGTTCAATGCCATGCTAGATGAAGTTCCAGTGACAAACGTATCAACGAAAATAGTACTGACATCCATACTAATATATTATAATTTATAATGATTACAATTATTACCATATATGGAATTAATAACTTGAGGCTGAGCACTCAAGCTCATGTATTATGTGCTGCACCCGAGAAAGTGTGCTGCACTCGAGTCTCGAGAAAAGCACAGCACTCTATGCTGTACTAAATCAGTGGAGTGAGAGGGAGAAGAAGCAGTTGCTTCTCTCCAAATAGTGCGAGTGAGAGGGAGAACAAGGAGGAGAAGAAGACGAGAACTAACCGAGGTTGCGGTCGGGTGCGAGCGCTCGGGGCGGCGCTTCGAGCTCGGCGAGGCAGATCCGACTCTACGAAGACACGACGAGGCGAAATAGACGGCGGCAACCAACTCGAAGGGCAGCGCGCCACACGAGGAGGCGCGGTCCCTAAGGAGGCGGTCGATAGGTGTGCTGGTGACGTCGAGGCTCGTCGAAGTCGATCTGGCGTCGTGGAGGCTCGGCCGACCATAGATCTGGCCTCCGATCATCGAGCGGCGGAGAAAGGAGGCTCGGCAGGCGAGGTCGGCACCGATGAAGGGCCAGATCTGGAGTGGTGACCGGCTTCTCGCAGGGCGCTGACCGGAGGAGGACGGTCGACACGGCGGTCCAACAGACGAGTGCAACATAGCTCGAAGACGAGAGGTCGGTGGATCTGGTCGCCATGTGGCGGCGGAGGCCAGATCCGGGCTCGATGAAGCCACGGCGAGGCGGAGTTGGCGGTGACGTCGAGGAAGACGACTCTTCAGTTTCCGAAAGGTCGGCTCGAACTTCGAAGGGGCAACCTGGTTCCCAAGGCGGCGCTGCAGTCGTGGTGGTGACATTGAGTGGTCTCCGACGGCATGAACGGCTCAGATCTGTCGATCCGAGTCAGATCGGTGGCGGGGACGTCGATCAACGGTAGCTCTGGTGACGCGAGTCCGGTGAGCGACGGTGACCTCGTTCCCCACGGCGGGTCCGCTGCTGACGAGACAGCACGCCGACGGACTGAGGTGACTGATGGTGGTCGATGACGTCCTGTGATGGTTGTCGTCTTCATCCTAGCGGCAGGACAAAAGCAGCCGGCGAGATGGCTGGAGCGGTGGCGTACAACGATTAGAAGTAGTGTCGGACACCGGCGATGAGCGGTGGCGCTCAGCCGAGGAGAGAGAGGACAGAGAGAAAGTGTACAGTGGAGAGAGAGAGAGAGAACAGTATTGGGAAACGTGTCAGTGAATTGATGTGCATTGGGCTGTGTGTAATATTTAATATAAAATAATCTCTCGTGTGTGTGTGTGGGGGGAGGAGTGGCAGAAATGCAAATAAGTGTAGATCTGGGGGTGTTTCCCCCAAGATAGGATAATGGCAATGTCTGTAAATAATTACAGATCTGGGGTAAAAAGAAGATTGGTAACAGAATTATAACTATTCTAACAGAAATTTAATTAACAGAAATTTAATTAGGATACATACAAGTATAATATTAGTTCATCAGTACCTATAATTTTCACATGATTTTCACATGATTTTCACATGATTGCTAACCAACTATTCATTAATAGAAAAATATTTATTTAGAAAATAATATAGTTAACAGTCAGCCAAATAACATTATTATAAGAATATCACTACTATTATGTGTAATTAGGAATTTATAACATGGGAATATTAAAACTCAACCCAACATTAATATACTCAAGCCAGTCCATCCTGCTAAGCCCAACACTCACAAACCTAATTCTTGCTCTACTCCAAACTAATTAATATATAGCCACTAAATTAGTTAAATCAATTAACTAATCCTTTACTTAATAAAAATTTATTATAATGCAATTATTGATTAATAACAATTTATCATTATTGATCACAACAAAATGCAATAGAATAAATGTAATCTATTAATAAATAATAAAAATATTTATGGGTTAATCAGTGTTGAAAGAAAATCAGAATTAAGAAAAAGAATTCAATTTAACTAATAAAAATTTAATATAACTAATTTATTACTTTTAAGCCAAAATGATTCTTTTAGAAAAATTTTTAAACAATTCAAAAATATACGAAAATAGGTTTAGGGAGTTACAAAAAAAAATAACGAACAATTTTAAGTAACAGCACCGTTTGGAATTTAAGTATGTGAGGTTTTCGGACCGGGTTTGACCGGGCCTTGGCCGGGTTGGGCTCAGCCTAGATTTAGGTGCAGACCGGGTCCGGGTTGGCCCGGTTCTCTGAACCCCGGACCGACGGCACAGATTTAGGGTTGGACCGGCCGGCTCGGATTGGTTTTAAAACCCAACTTTTTAAAAGTGTTTTTTTAAAAAAACTTTAAAAAAATGAAAAAAAAATGAAAATAAGGAAAAATAAGGAACTTAAAAAACTGAAAGGAAAAAAAAAGTTTATAAAAGGAAAAAAAAAACTTTACAAACTTAAAAGAAAAGAAAAAAAACGGTAAAAAGATGAAAAAAAGGTAAAAAAACTAATAAAAGAATTAAAAAATTTATAAACTGCAAAAACTCAAAAAAAATCAAAACTCAAAAACTTAAAATAATGTTATAACCATACATGAACTAAAAAGAAGTATTTTCTTCCATAAAATTAAGATTGCAATAAAATGTACAACTATTTCTTCCATAAAATTTGTAATAAAAAGTACAAGTGGTATATTGATATTTCATTCTAAATGAATTGTAAAAATGTATAAGTATTTTTTGTCGTCCGTGTACTAGTATTTTCTTACATTTATTATATTATGCATCTTTAGCAATTGATTTTTAATTTTTGGGATCTAAAATTGGTGCGCCCTAATTTACAACATTTGTAGCCATACTACTAACTTTAGGAGGTGACATTTGTGTCGGTGACACAAAATCATGAATAGAATTATCTTCAAATAAATCAGCGTAGTAAGTAAAATTTTGTTCTGAATCACTTTCGTAAGGTTGGTTAGAACCACTAGCATCCATATCTTGAAATTTAATTTTTTAGTAAAAGAAGAAAGAAGAGAAAATAATATTCTCTACCAAAAAGAGTGGGAGAGGAAAAAAAAAATCTAAATTTCAACAACAAAAAAAATTCTCTAAAGTTAAAATTACTTTGGAAAGACCACTTGAGGGAAGAGATGTTGAACTTCAAGAAATTTCGCAGAAGTTGAAGCCTCAAGAACACTGCACTTTGGCCTCCAGAAATTTGCACTTCAAAACACAGTAAATTGTTGTTCAATCTTCAGATAATTGCTTAATTTGTATATTTTGTAAGAGAGGAAATAAATGATTATCTAATTTTCATAAATTTTGTTCTATTTATAGATTTTTTTTTGATACAAAATGACCTATTTTACCCTCAAAATATAATTATTATAAGAATATTTTTGGTCATTTTTAGCAAAAAAATCAAAATACCCTTTAAACAGTCATGAAATTAAACATACACAAGAAAAATAGCAGGGTGTTGGACTGTAAAAGCTTACAACAATTCCTAGGTACCTCGTGATTGCTGGCAGCTAAACATAAGAGGCTAAAGATGTTCAAACTTGAGCCATCAGCTAACAAAGGACTACAAATAAGTAGGATCATCCTTTAATTACATTGAACTGCTGATACATATGCTGAAACTAAACTCACTAAATATGAGCTTCCTGAAGACGGGAGCACTCCTGGGAAATGGCATAAACAAGGTGACCCTGCAATTTGTCACTAATGCATCGGAAGACGGAATCCAAAGATTTGTTGCACAATAATGTACATAATTCAACTTGACAGAGTTTTATGGAGACTGCATGCCCATATGAAGGGTAAAGTGCATTTAAACCCTCCTAAGATGTGACGAAAATATAATTAAAGACTCGTAGTTTGAAAGGAATCATGCTTTTTATATTTTTGTTCAATTCAGCCCTCCACTGTTAACAACCGTTAAAAATCGTCTAAAAAGACGATTTTGCCCCTCCCCTCCCCCCCCCCCCCCCCTTCTTCCGGTGGTGGGTCGGGGGGCGAGGACTAGCCGGGGGAGGGAGGAGGGGGGGGGCGAGGGCCGGGGTGAGGGCTGGCCGGCGGTGGGAGGATGGAGGGGCGGGTCGGGGGCGGGCTGGCGGAGGGGGGGGGGGGGGGGGGGGGGGGGGGGGGGCTGGCCGACGGTGGTAATGGGAGGGAGCTGGTGTGGGAGGGTGGGGGGTGGGGGGTGGGGGAGGGGGGGGTGCTGGTAGGGAAGGGTAGTTTAGGTGTTTTTTTTCTAAATAAAAAAAAAAACGTTATTAACGGCCATTTTTAATGGCTAATAGACGGTAGGAGCCTTTTTGCTCACGCGGACAATCTAAGGAGGTGTAGACTGTTTCAGTTTTCTAAAAGGTATTATTTTACTAACGAGACAAATCTAAGGAGGGTTTAAATGTACTTTATCCCCCATATGAACAGATGAGAAAGCATTATTAGTTCCTGTCCAATTACCAATGTTTGCAGTATCAGAATCGGTATCAAATCCTTCCTATGAGTTCGGGATCAACAGTATCGGAATCGGTATCAATTCCTTTCTATGAGTATCGGGATCAGCTGCATCGACGATTTCAGATCGGAATATCGGATTTTTTAGTATCGAAAAACAAATAATTGTTAATAAATTACTAAAAATTAAGAAAAATATGTTTTATAAATTTAGGCATAATTTTAAGTAGTTTATGTCTTGTTTCTTAATAGTTTTAATTGAATGAAACATTGCCACCTTTACTGATAGATTTACATGCGATAAACAACTATTCTTCATTTACATGCTTTTACAACTTTACTATGCTTTTACATGCTTGTTGATTGTTTTTTTTTTCCAATAATTTTCTTTACCGAATTAACTAGAAAAGAGACTCCCAACGTCGGTATCGTACAATATCAGTAGCGGTCGATATCGGATCGGGAAATGTCAAACCGTATTGGTATCGGCCGTGTCAGATCGATACTTCAAACTATGCTAATAATTACTTGCAGGTTGGCATATGAAAAGAAACTATATTACTTGACACCAACCAGAACATCCCTGCCCTAATTGTGAACTTTTAACAGTCGTGTGATCAATAATTCAATACTGCTGAACTGTAACTCTTTTGAATATGAATCCTCACCAGAGTTATTTTTTACTAGTGAACATATGCTCGCACGATGGATATCATACTCTACTGAAATAGATTTCACGGAAAACCAGCTATATTCGATCTGGGTTGGCATTTCATCCCTAGCCACAAGTCATCCCCCTATTTTGCCACATAAGTGGGTTCGGCCCTCCCAGGCGTGTTAGAGCTCTCTTCAACTTGCTCATGGCTAGATTGATCGGTTTCAGGTCAAATAGGAAGAACTATCATCTTCTTTGGAAAGCATCTACACCCAGGAAGGGAGTAGGCGTCATATGCTTATGCTGCTTTGGTTTGCATGTCTGTCTGTCGGTGCCAAGCATATATAATATGAATGATAAAGCAAGTACAACTTAAAAGACTGTAAACACAAGCTACTTCTCAGAAGAAAAAAAAAGTGAAAACACTCCACCTAGAGAGGACATAGTTCTACATATAGAAAAGCATTCAAAAATATCTACCATACCTAATTTGCGCAAGCGACGCACTGGTCTGGGCTCCTTCACTTTCAAGAGAACTGAGCCAACGATTCAACTCCGGGTTTTCCCATGTTGTGCACATCCTCCGGCGAAAGTATTTTGATATACCAAACATTACTTACAAATGACCTGCATTAAGGGCCAAATGTTAAATTAGACAGAGAAGATGCAACCGCCTACATAAACATCGAAAGCTTGAAAACTAATTGAGAATAAATAAATAAATAAATAGTACAGAAGCTTGACTTCAAGCAAACAAACAAGTAGAAGACTACATGAAACAAGACGGGATCGTGATTGGTGACAATAATATTCTACAGGTGAATAAACAATAGAGTAAGTATTATCTGAAAAATTAGAAGGTTTATGATTTAAAGAAAGGCAATTTATCTGAATGCTTAATATCATACCAGAAATCATCGTACAAACCTTCAACCATAAAAACATGCTCGGCGAGCATGACAAAGCATCACAACAGAATTGATAAAGAATAATTTTTTTTTTTTAAAAATTTTATTGCTGTGCTAAAATCTTGTGCCATCCGGTAATGGCAACAACACCACCACGACGGAACTGACAAAAAAGAAGATTTTTTTTTTTTTCAGATTCTATCGATGTCTTAAAATCTCGTGCCATCCAATAATGGCAAAAACAAAACACAATGAGTGGCCAAAAATGAAGAGTAAGACCAATATTTTGAACCTTGCCACTAATTATTTCTTGTAGCATATAAGCGGACACCATGTTCATAACAAATATAAATCAAATTAGACTAAAAACCAATCATTGCCTCCGTCCTATACTTGTTGAGTATAGTCCCCCATGCACAAGTCCTGTGAAAGTGGTTTAGCACATTCAAACATCTTATTTAAACTTAACACTAACAGTGTGAAATGTCCGGTAATTGAAACCCAACCGAGTATTATAAGGAAGTCCATCACATGTCATCTCCATTGTCAACTAAAATCACATACTCCTCTACTCGGAAAAATAAGTTAAGATTACACTAACATGTACACTGTATATTGTAACAATTATTAAATGAACAATATAAAGATTCATATGCTTATGCAGCATACATTTATGTATATTCACTTGATAAGTTTAAGACCCGATAGCTAACCGAGTAATACAAAGTATCAATACACAATAGTTCCACCAGACAGCTAATTGATATTATAGAGGAAAAATATGCAGTGGTTCCATTTTCTTTGAAGCAAATGATCCAGAATCATGCATATGTAGTTTTAAGCTTTAAAATTAGCTTCTAATGGTGATCTTAAGGGTCTTGTCTACTTCTTTGCTTAAACACATTTTTATGGAGGGTAATACCTTTCTTCATATACATGAGGATACTATTCATGCGGGCATATCTTTCTTTCCTTCATATGTCAATGGATGAGGAAGATTGTTCGTACTATATTTCTTATGAAGACAATATTTTATCATATATACTATACATACATATGCACACCGATGAACTCAATCAGACATACTAAATAGGGCATTTTACGTTAACTACCCTATGTTTTATACTTATTACACTAACTACCCCTACTTTGAAACTAATTACACGGACCACCCTATGTTTTATATTTTCTATAGAAAGTTACAACACTAGCGTCCCCTATGTTTAATTTTTTTTACAAAGGAGAGGGGTAGTCCGTGTAATTAGTTTCAAAATAGGGGTAGTCCCTGCAATACCCATGAAACATAGGGGTGGTTAGCGTATTTATTGCACATAAGAAGAAACCATGTAGTATAATAGAGCCTATGTGGACAAATGACATCAACTATGCTAAATTAAGCAAGTAAAGATGCCTAAGTTGGTCTTACTCCCACGGATCGTCTCCAAGGAGAAGCATCTCATTCTCCCTGTCGACAAATACAAGCTGCCAGCCTGATCTAAGAGGATCTTCCAACAGACCCTCAACACCAAACATCTGACCCAACTCCTCACGTAGCTCATCATAGCTACCGAAGCGAGAGATGTCCAGTGATCTCCCAATTGATCCCGACTTATAAACCTGCAAAGATGACAGACATGAGTCTCATAGCTTTAAACTATTGTGAAAGGACTTATCTGCTGTTTCTACCTTCACAAATGTGCTGTTTGCAGGATCTAGCTCCCCTCCATTTTGTACCAATCCAGATGATTCGTCCAGGTAATTACAAATTGGATTTATTATACCTGAAACAGCAAATGGTGCTGGAGATACATCACTGTCAAAAGCATTTGCACAAAGGTTTGGTACTGCACTGGAGAGGAGGGAGGAAGAATCTGCACCTATGCCAAATATGTTATGATTCTGTGAATCAGAAGTACAATTGTCACCTTCTACTGAACCTTCCTTCCGAGGAAATGAGGGAAGCAAAGCCGTGCTCCCAAAAGGAGTGACTTGGGACATCGTAGGCTTTGGTTCCCGTGGCTTCTGATTCTGTTCACTCATAGGAAGCCTTGTAAATGTCAGAGTATTGGCACCTACATCAGCCTGACTGGAAGTTAAGATGTTCTGGATGCAGCTAGGTGCAAGAGCCGACGAGATGTTTGTGCCTGAATCAGGGAAAGCCAAATTTTGGAACAAATGAGAAGGCAAGGGTGATTTATGCTGCTGAAATTGATTATTCTGGAACGGAGATATCTGAGAACAATTTTGCAGCTCTGGAACCCGATCATTCTGTTCATTATGGGACTGCTGCAATTGCTGATTTACAACAATATGGTTCTCAGAGACACTCTGAGACTGAGAACCAATTGTTGTGTGAGGGTGTGTTTGCTGAACAAATTGTTGCTGCAGTAACGAACTGGTTACTTCAGGATGTTGTGAATATTGAGAAAGATGCTGATATTGAAACAATTGTTGCTTTAGAAAATCCCCTCCTCTTATATCCTGCAAAGCTGCAGCAGACATTACTTGGTACAGGTCATGCTCATTTCCCAGCATTAACGGTTCAATCCTTGGCTGAGTCCAGGGGGCTATACCAAGTGGTTGGTAATTCAAAGAATGAAGTCCATACTCTCTAGCATCCCCTCTTAGCCACATAAATGCATTGCCCTCGCCTTCCATGTTTTCTGAAAAATAAATAAATTAACAGCTATTCAATTGGGTGAGAATGCCACCTCGTCTCCAGGCAGATGTAAAGCAAAAGGGTTAGTCATTACATGAGCAAGTGCATGTGTGAGAAAGAAGTTATACCATGAGGAAATGGAATTCCAGGATGCCAAGGTCGTTTAAGCCTGAGTGGGAACAGCGATGGATACAGGGGAAATGTTGTTAATGGCTCAAGTTCCCATAGTGAAACTCTAGGCTGTCTGTCACCTGCTGTAGACTCATCCCAACCAACCTATTTTAAAGAAAAGATGGTACACGATAACCAAAATTTGTGCGCAATTGAAAACCTGAAGAAAAATAATGCATTTGCAACAAACTTAAGCATAAAGGCTAAAGGTGAAAAAAAAATAAAAACTACCAAAATATAATAGCAATGAATCTGTCAAAGTTTTAACATGTTGTTCTACCGTTATCCTAATAACAGTTGAGAATACAAAATGTGCAGTATTCATATAGCCTTTACCTTGATTGATCTCCACTGAGAACTTGGCCAGCGCACAGGATCCATATCACTTATTCCAGTTATAGTCCCCATGTACCTTTATGCAACATAGCATTCAGAAGACATTTTGATACTCACCATCTCCATGCCCGAATAAAACAAAAACATGCTAAACCAACCAGATAGATCGTTCTTTAATATGTCATCAGAAGACTCAACCAGAGACATGGTTTAGCAAGCCGAAATACATTTATTGGATATAAACATAATTCACAAAACTACTGAGAAACCTAATAGCGCAATAAAATGATAAATTATGATGAATTATGTTGAGTTACCTACGAACACTAGACTCTTCAGTCTCGAAGAGCATCCGGAAACGCATCCCAACTGATACACGAGTGTGATAGACAGCTTTAACATATTTTGAAAGTGGTATAACAAACTCAGATGGGCATGCCCTAGGAAAAGGGGAAAGAAACCATGTGTACATTAGTAAGCAAAAAACATGTCTTCATAAAAAATGGAGTAGAAACTATACCTTGGATTAAAAAATATGGTGAAACGGCTATTTGTTGCCGCAGCATGAGCTGCTGCTGCAAGGAGGCCGAAGTGCATGCTATCGCTTGATAAAACAGATGAAAGCATTATAGTTTGTGATCGACTAGCCCGCCGTATTCCCAACGAAAGCTGGTTCTTTTCATTCCTACAAGAATAACAAAATTCAGTGAACGGTATGCTCAACTTATAGGAGCTTGTTTAATTAATTGTGTACGTAGGATCCATAATGTCAAACCATATAAAAATAATATAATCCCCAGCAACAAGTCTCTTGGCACTGACAAAGACACTCCAGCCTGTGGTGAGAAGATGTCTTTTGGGTTGGCCTGTCAAAGAGAATAATATAGAACATCTCAGTGACAACAACATTTGTTTCATTTTGAAGTCTGCATAAACTTAAGTGTTAAGTTGAGTCTGGACAGTTGAGCTTATCTTCTGTACCTTTTCCTCGAAAGAGAACAGAGTGTTGCATACGTTATATAATGAAAAAGAGACGGAAACATATTGCAGGGACATGTATCCAGCATATACACAGAATGTTTGCACGAACACAGAGAAATGGATAGCTAGAATACAAGAATTCACACAAATGGCACATGCTGATAAATTTGACCTAGAGGCGATGGCAGAAATGTGGTAGAACCTAGGTTGCACTGACATGTCTCTAAAGGATCCTATCTGTTTCTGACAAGTTCACATATTGGACATGGTTGGCCAGTATGTAGTTTCCATATGACTCCTATATGTGGTTGAAGAGAGGTTTGACATCAGCTAATTACAGCTAGATATGTACTATACATGAAAACAGCAGTAAACTTGTTGTTGGGGATTCTTTTATTTTTATATGAACAAACTTTAGAAAAATGATTGGGTAAAGTTCAAAAAAATATTTGTTGATTGTTGTCACAAAAGTGGAGAAGAGATTGGAAATTGGCATGTTGGAAAGGTTGATTATTATCTATGGTTGGTTTATTAACATTGATTAATTCAGTCTTATCTTTCATTCCTATGTAATGTTCTTCATGTTTTTGGCCCCAAAGTGGATTACAAGGAAAATTGATTCAATTACATGATGGTTTTTGTGGGATGGATCTGATACCATCAAGGTCTGATAACTGGACCGGACCCGAAAAACTGTGAACCGGTAGCTAAGCCGGTTTTCTAGACTCTCAAAACATGTAATTGTTGTTGAACCGCAAAACCATGCGAATCGTTCAAACCTGTTAAACCGCACAGTTTGGCCAGTTCAATACACTATAATGGGCGGGTTTAACAGGTGGGGGTTCGTCCATATTGAACAACGATGCCCTAACAAAAACAACCTCAGTTTCCTTTCCCCTTGCAGCAAGCAGGAGCAGCACTATGGCCTCTTCAACAGTTCTCTCTGGCTTCAAGAGGTGAGCTCTTTCCAAAGGATAAGTTACATAATTTACAGCAAGATTTTTTTTTATCCACTCTCTGATCCCCTCTATTTCACCTCCAGATTGCCTCCTGCCACCGAAGACCACATTCTACCACCGAGGCAGCTTTCAAGCTTCAGTTTTTTCAGTTCCAACCATCTGAATTGAAGAGAGATTCAATTTCTCTAAATTTTAACTAAAGTTATTTAGATTTGACATCAAAGATCAAAAATACTATTACGGTTTATTTCTTTTCTATTCCAGATGCAAATATTTGGAGATTCTTCCCTATCCTGGTGAGCAAAGGAGCCCGATTGCTCTTCATAACTTTACAAATATTAGATACAGAACCTAAACAATTTTTATAGCATATTCCAAACCTTTTTTTGTCTTCCTGTACTGAATTCTCTTGTACCGTGACGCTAGATCAGTTACAGGGATATATCAGAGGTAAAAGTGTAGATTTTTGGAAGCCTCCTGAATTTAAAGGTTTCTTTAAAAAAAATTTATGAATTATTTTCCATAAATAATTTTTATTATAATTAATTTTGATCACTAAATGTACTTTTTCGTGACTTTGATTTTTTGGAGCGTCAGATATATCCATCTCCCGGAACTTTCTTTATGAGTATTGTAGTAGACGAGATTATCTTCATTTTGATATATCATGTCCTACTCAAACTTGTTCCCATGCATTATATTTGTACCGTACAACTTTCTGGTCAATTTAGGCCATTTAACCATCTACATTAAAACTTGACCTAACTTCCTATCTAATTTCGGGGCTCAACACCGAACCAATCTAATCGACCCAATATATAGTTTTGACATATTTTGAGTCTACTACGAACATGCCAAGGGTGTGCCACTCAATTGAGTTCCCTTGTGCAATTTATTTTAAATGGCACACGAGACCAAGTTAATGAACCCTTGGAGTATAGTTTGGTTTGATAAACCATACCATCTCCAAACTAGGTCGATGAGCCTTGGTAGAGTCTATGTAGGCTGCTATGGCCTAGTGGAGCCATTCTGAAATTTTTTGGATGTTACACAACAAAATAGGTTTAAATGCAATTTTGTATATATACTATTATATCTATAGTAGCCTAATACCAAGTATATATATTGCCTTAGTCATGGTTAAGTTTGAGATGTATATCGACTAGAAATTTTGGCACGGCTAGTGTAGTGGTGTGCTTTGACTAATATTTTAGCCATGGTAGGGAAGACCGAGTTATATATGTGTTCTTATTAGGAAAAACCAGTCAAAGTTGTGACTTGACCCCTATACACGATTTTATATAGATTTATAGAATATTTAGGTTACCTCCATATTTTACTTCCAGTCAAAGTTTTGACTTGACCCCTATACATGATTTTATATAGATTTATAGAATATTTAGGTTACCTCCATATTTTACTTATTTGAATACTTTTAATTATTAAAGATAGAATCTTAGTGTTAGACAAAAAATATATGTAATAGTAGAAAATATGTAGGGTTTGACCCTAACCTAGAAGCCTAATGTTGTTGTTATTATTATTATTATTATTATTATTATTATTATTATTATTATAAATCCTTAACACCAGTCCACCATTTTCCCATTGACTCCATGTATAACTATACATGCTACTTCCCTTCCTAAATACCTGCACACAGCAACCCAATAGATTGGGCATGACCCAAGTTCACCCAAGCTCTAACACACTAGCCCACCACCCTTCTTTACACCTAGTGCATTCGGGCGGGTCGGGCTAAGATCAAACCCGACCCGCATATTCAATTTGATGTTACTTCCCCTCCTGTCACGACCCGCACCCATCGTGAGGGTATGAGTACGTAACAGCGCCCAGCCTACACCGCAGTGTCGGCGGTAGAACGCTGTTCTAGGTCATGAACTATGACTAACTAACATGAATATACTCTCCAGAAAGGAGGCTAACACAGAGGTACAACTCAATCACAATCTGAGGTAGAATGTAGCACGATGGAAATAGATAAGAAATCCTCAACTGAGGTACAGTAGAAGAAATAACAAAGTCTCAACATCTCTAAAATATACAACTCTGAAAATAAGGACAACAGCTAAACATGAAAAGAAAGGACAGTCTAAGCTATCTATCTACACTATGCAAGGCATCGTCCTCAGCAGCTGCCTGAACCTCCCCAGGGGTCCAGGTCGCGAGTGTCATCTAGGCAAGCTCCAAAGTAAGGGGTGCAGGGTTCCTCATCATCCTCTGTAAAATTTTCAACAGGTCCAGTCAGGACGGGAGCGAGCACAATACATTTCAACAGTTCATAGCAGGTTAGAAAATATAACCATGCAGTAAAGTAAGATATAGATACTGAAGGAAATGTAGTATGTAAACAGAGAGAGAACTGTAATAGAAATATCTACTATACATAGAGAACTAATAGTGACTAGTGAGTCGAGGTAAAATATAAACATGTGAATGGCATAGGAGATTCATGACTACAACTAAAAGAGTGATTCATGACTACAGCTACTTGGATAATATTCACATGTCTATTTCTACTCCCCCATCCCCAATCAATACACAAAGATCTGTTCAAGTTATGTTAAGATTCGTGAAACTTCACATGGCTCATAAAATGAGTGATACGTGAAGGTGATTCATGATGGCTCTGTGAACATGAGAGTACATGTGTCACAAGCGATTCGTGAATCAGAGGAAGCATAGAGATACGTGATGATTCGTGAAACGCACAAAGCATGCTGTATCCGATGCTCTCGAGGGGGATAACATCTCATGAAAAGATCTATATAGTAGCAATTCGTGTGACCAACGTGACAGTATCAAGTAAAGTAATTTAAAGCAAAAAAATAATTCTAAACAGGATATGAAATGATCAGAGAATGTACTCGCCTCGTATCTGAATGTCTGAAGTAAATGTACTGTCCGAGATGAGATACCTGACTCCTAGTTAGAGCAACACAAGTCAAGATGTATACAAGGGATGATAAATGTAATCTACAATGCATCTGCATGCTGTCTAGGTCAAACTAGACTAAAGTCAACACTTGGTCAACTCCAGTCAACTATACTAGTCAAACTAGGTCAACTAACCATTCCAAGTCTAACCTAGACTAACAAGTCATTCTAGGTCTAGCCAAAACTATCCTAACAAGCACACTACATTTCAAGGCTATACAAGCCAACAACACCCAATCTATGTAGCATGCATACATTAGTATCATAGGATATACATTAGGCAACATTCACATAGAGTGTACATGTCTACTCATATCTACACATGCCCATATGAGTTTAGATCACTAGGCATATCACACATGGCATGGGTTCATACATTACATGGCATTTTAGCTAAGTTATCATAACATGGCTTACATTGCATAACATAGGCTAGGCATATAACATGGCATGTGAATTAGACACTAAATCATGGTATTCAAACATATCATATGTCCCATATTGCATCTACATGGCCTACTTTTAGTTTTAGACAAAACATATATAGCCAACATTGTATAGGCTAACATTGCATATTTATGTATATAATACATATATACTCACTACATATAAGGCATACCTATATATATATATAGGAAATTTATCCATGGCTATATGCCCACATACATATGTATATTTACATATTTACTCATACACACACAACTCTAAACTCACACACACATAGGCTTATATGTTCATACATATATATATACATATATGGGTATGTAGTAGACTGACTTGGGCTGTGAAAGGGGTAAATATGGACTGATATTGGAGGCTGGATATAGGGCAGGGAATGGACAGGTTTGGGGCTAAATGTGGGCCTGGATTTGGGACTAGTAAGTGCTGTTTTGGGACAGCCACTTAGTGGCTGGGTTAGGACTGAACCAAGGGCAATTGTGGGCATGTTATGGGGGCCAATATGTGGGCTGTATTGAGTGGTTTAAGGGCTGTCATTGAGGGTGCTATGGGACTGATTTTGAGAGTCCTATAAGTCCTGAACATGGGCTGAACATAGGGCAAAAGGGGGGGCTGAACATAGGTGGACTGAAAACATATGACAGGAATATGTGTGTCAATAGAATATAGAGTGTGTGTTAGAGTGTGCCATAGGGTATGGGAACCTGTGTGCAGTGTCCCAGTGAGGGGAAGAATCAGAACAGTGTGTGTGTGTCTATGTTTCAGAAAACAGAGAATGGGGTAAATTCATGTGTGTATGTGTATTCATGTGAGGGGGTGTCATGTGAGGATGTGTGTAGTTGTATTGAACTGAAATCAGAAAAAAAGAAAACAGTGAACCAAAACTCAGATATATGCAATGCAGTCCAGTTTTGTATGCTTAGTTAGCTAATAGGCCAGTTAACATAAAGTAGGCTAGTGTAAGGGTGTGTGTTACATGAGAGCAAGATAGGAAAACAGGAAAACAGGGTAGTGACTTATAGTGTTGTGCAACAAGTGTCAATGTGTGAAAACATATGAAACAGTGTGGGGAAAGTCATGACAGGGTAGTGTTAAACTGAAACACATTGACAACTCATTTGAAACAAAATCAGTGAGCTAACATGGAACTTGTGAGTGATAGTGTTAAAGAGAAATCAATTCTCAGCTAGGAAGGGAATGGAAATGAACTCAGTTCTCAGGTTTGATGAGTTCTAACCAAAAGACAGTTCCATATGTGAATTAAAATCTCAGGTATTGGAATCAAAACTCGAATTTGGTTTAAGGAAAGAAACTGATTCTCAGGAATTGAGAATTTCTGGAAATAGAAAAAAAAACAGTGAATGGTGATCCCAATCCCACGTTTGAATTCAACAATGAACACAACTAATACAAGTAGGAGAATCACATTAAATGCTCATTCGATTTAGTTTAAAAAAAAGAAAGGGAAACAAATTCTCAGTTTTGAGAATTGAACAATCATTCAATTGAAATAACAGTCAATATAGCCATTCGAAAACCAATACATTGTCCCAAAATCCTATTTCCATATCAAAAGCCTAATCTAAATGAAACATCGAACTAGTCATGAGTAATCAAACATGTGGGATCATTGAAAATTGAAACATTAGTTTTAGAAATAGGATTGAAATGGATTCAAGTTTTAGGAAAAACTATTTAACAATGTGTATCAGTCTCTTACTGTCGAAACCCAAACTTAACATATAAATTCCCATTCCATACCATAAAACTCATTCTAATATGAAATTTGAACTAATTATGAACTAGCAAACATGTAGGAGGAATCAAGATACTCAACATCAATTTGAATCAGATTTAACAGGGATTAAGGCCCCTAGAATTGAAAGTTAAATGTGGTATCAGCCATGTCCAATCCACATATCCAATTCCCATTTTGAAATGAAAACTAAATTCAAATCTGTAAAATCAACCAATCAAGAACCAATACACATGTGGCTAAAACTAACATGTCAATTTATCATTGAGAAATCAGTTCAGGAATCTATTTAAACTCAGGAATAAAGAAGAACAGTAGTATCAGGAAGTTTCAGAGAATTGGGGAAAAATTCCCAAACTCGATTTGAAATATCAATCAATACTCGAATCAATAGGTTGGTAAACAAGTGTTATACGTGTACGTATCTAGGTGGGTCCATTCGTGTCCAGGAAACTGGACACGAAGTGTCCAAACAGAACACAACACAGACACATGAACTGTGCACTATACAGTGTCGTGCACGTGTGCACGCGTGTCAAACACATGACACAGGCCACGTGGGGCCACGTGGTCGTGTACACGTGTAGCCCACATGTAGGGCTACACGATCGACACCCTGCACCGTGTCCACGACACGCATATATTCGATACGGACACCGTATCAGTGAACAAATGCGCGCGCGTGTGCAGCAGTGCGTGTCCAGTGCGCGTGCAATTTCTCCTCGTGTGGTGAACCATATGCTCCCAAATTTTGGGAGCATAGTGTCAGTGATTGCCTCAACAACTCCACAAAATTTCGTGTCCCCACGTGTCCTACACAGTGAGTTATAGGACCCGAGATGCAGGACACTGCATGCTGTCCAGAACAGCAAGTTCGTGTCCTCGTGTGGACACGACACAGCACGAAAATCATAGATCAATGACACGAAATCAAACACTACACCTAGCACTACAAATTCATTCAAACACATTTCAAAAATAATAATAAAAACACGAGTGTTTCATCAAACACTACACTACACATAGACACGTGTCCGATACGGACACCAAACGGACACGAAACGACACAAATCCAATACCTACTGCTAGGGGACACCTAGGGCTTCCTATCCATGCAAAGAAAACAAAAATCTATGGAAGGAATAGGAAGTTACCTATATGTGCAATTTGCATGAAAAAGTTTCAAAAAGGAGATTTTCTCCTTGATGGCCAAGTGCTCCAAATTGGTCCAAACCTGAGATTCCTCTCCATGAACAGCAAGTAGAGGTGGATTAGGAACTAATGCAAAAGACTAGAGAGAAAAAGGAATTAAAACAAAGAAACTAGGGCTTGAGGAAGATTCCTATACCTTTCCTTCTTCAAAATGTTGAAACTCAATAAAGAGGCAAGAACCCTAAATGAAGAGATTATTTATAGGGAAAAAATAGCCCTAGGTGGCTGCCATGGGCTGATTAGGGTTAGGGTTGGTTCATGGTGTGGGCCTATGGGCTATTAAGCCTTAAGTCACAAGTCATGACTTGTGAAATCACAAGCCATTCCTTAAACAATTTAAATCCTATTTCCACCAAATTAATTCTATGGTTTGATTATCACTAACTTAAGTCAACCTAGGGTTCCATATCCTAATCACATAGTCGTGACCTAGGTTAGCCACTAGGTTAGTCTCAAAGTCAACATAAGTCAAAGTCAACTAAAACACCAAAATCAATTATACCAAAAATCTCTAAAAATCATATAAATTCTAATGATTCTAAATAATACATAATAATTCCAAATAATTCCCAAAATTACAAAAATGACTAAAATACCCCTCAATCTAGAAATGATAAACAAAACACTAGCAAGTCACCAATTCATAAGTCATATTTTAAAACAGTTTTTAAAATGATCAAAAATCAATAAAAATCGTATAAAATTTTAGATACCATAATTAAATAAATTAAAATACAAAATTTTAAAAATTATCCTCATCTGGAAAACTGGGTGTTACACCTCCTTCCCTCCGCGCGGAAGCTGTCACATGTACGCTGCTCTGCCAACTGCGAGCAGCGGAGCACGTGCGTACAAAGCCTCATCCTATAGCTGGCCGAGCAAACGCTCACTATTGCCCTCGCTACATATATGCCATCTCCTTTGAACGCCACAGCCAAGAAGAAACCTAGAGAGAACCTTAGCCGCCACCCTCACTATCCACATATGTCGACCGTAGCTAACGGGAAGCCACCTGCCACTACACCGCGCAACCACCGCGCGCCCAATAGCGCCGTCGGGCGACCACCGCCGCGTGTAGCGCGAGGCAGTAGCCTAAGGTGGTAGCAGCAGTGTGGCAGTGCTGCCGCACGTGACGAACACCTCAAGGACAACCCCTCGTAGCCTACACGCGACCCCCGACGAACACCTCAAGGCCGCCATCCTCCTCCCCGACGCATAACAAGGCGATTCGAGCATTTCGCATGAAATCCCGTCGTGACGTGCGCAAAATCGAATCCAGAATCATGTTTCGGGACAACAACTTTGGATGCGTTTTCTGGAGAATCCGACCGTTGGATCGTCGAACTCTTTCTTCCGTCGCAATCTCGGTATATACCCCTTCGCTCCCCTAAAATGTCGAGCGTTAATTCGACAGTTTGATAGAGCAAAACTGGCCACCAAGTTGACCGTTTAAATTGTATTTATTTTGACAGTTTTGTGAAGCCAACTTCGTGGAATTGTTTTTCCGATGTCGTAGGTCCATTTGACGCTCCACCAGTTCCTGCGCACAGCAGGTATAACCATCTTCATGCCATAAAACTTACAGTTTCGTAGGATGTCGTTTGGTTGATTGAAATCGACGCTATAGCTGGTCTCTCGAAACCGTAAATTCCAACTTGTAGAATTTTAATTTTGGACCCGAAACTCCTAATTCCAATTCTGACGCCACCAGTGGACTTGTGGTGTCATTCTGGTATAAATTCATATATAATTTGCTGAGTTTGGAGCAACGTGGCCCCGACACGCTATTTCGTGCAAAATTGGGTCCTTTTGTCCGAGTCAACGGGTCCTTTTGAGATCGGCTCATCGAAATCCAATTCTGGATATACCATTGGATTCGTATCGTCATTCTGGACTCGTTGACATATATTTTGCTAGATTTAGAGGACTTTACTGCGTCATGTATTTTCGTGCAAACTGGGTCCCAATATTTGGGTCAACGCGTCATTTTGAGATCGGGTCATTGGAATCCTATTCCGGATATACCGTTGGGTTCGTATCGTCATTCTGAACTCGTTGACATATAATTTGCTTGGTTTAGTGGACTTGTATCCTGGCACATTTTTCGGTACAAAACGGGTCCAATAACGGACATCGATTTGACCAAAAATTACCGTTTTGCCCCTGTATCCAAATTGGACTTATGGATAAGCTATCCTAGCTAATTTGACCATTCTGGACACGTTAGTGATATTTGTTTCATCATCTGACGATGTCTGTGATTTTCCTTTATGTATCACCCTTAACTATTATAGAGTTGGAATAATAGGATAATTTTTTTATTACTGATGAGAGATTACATATATATAGCAGAGGCTAGCCCCTCTCCTATTATTCTAAGCAATGTGGGACTAAAACCTATTAACTAATAACTCTAATATAACACTTAACACCCTCCCTCAAGCTAGAGCGTAGATGTCAATCATGTCCAGCTTGTTACATAGAAATTGAACCCGAGGACCCAAAAGAGGCTTTGTGAAGATATCAGCTATCTGGTCGCCGGTCCTCACATGTTGAAACTTTATCACTCCCTTTGCATACTCATCACGAACAAAGTCGATATCAATTTCAATATGCTTCGTCCGTTCATGAAATACTGGGTTGGTGCCAATATGAATAGCAGATTGGTTATCACACCATAGATCTGCCGCTTGAGATCCTGTGTCGTCTCCCAGTTCTTGTAAAAAAATGCTTCATATATAATACCGCTGACGATGTGTCATAAGCAATAGCTCGATATTCTGCTCCTAAGCTTGAGCGTGCTATCACACTTTGTTTCTTCCTCTTCCATGACACTAGATTTCTGCCAATAAATATTGAGTAGGCAGATGTAGATCGTCTATCTGTTAGACTTGCTCCCAAGTCAACATCAGTAAAACACTCAATATGAGTGTCCATTATTCTCCATTTGAATTCATTTTCCTGGATTATTGACTAGATAACACAGGATTCTCAGAACTGCCTACCAGTGTGGAACTCTTGGAGAAGCCATAAATCTACTTGCAACACTCACTGCAAAAGAAATGTTCTGACGAGTCATGATCGCCAAGTAGTTGAGTTTTCCAACTACTCGGCGGTATTGATCTGGATTAGTCATCAGGACCCCTTCATCTAGAAGTAACTTTGCCCCTGGATCCATAGGTGAGGTTGCTCCATTGGCTTGTATCATGCCTGCATCATTTAGTATGTCCAGCATATACTTTCTCTGGGACATTACAGTGTCCCGCTTACTCCGTGTGACCTCAATGCCCAAGAAATAGTTCAAGGATTCCATATCCTTGGTTTGAAATTGTTCTCCCAAAAACTTCTTGAGGCCTGCAATACCATAGCTGTCGTCTCCCGTGATTACAATATCATCAACGTAGACACCAATGAGTATCCTTCCAGCAAATGTGTGTCGATAGAAGATTGAATGGTCCTTCTTTGATTGACACATGCCAAACTGAGTAATAACATGTGTAAACCGACCAAACCATGCACGAGGTGATTGTTTTAGACTATAGAGGACCTTTCGTAAATGACACAGTTTATCCTCCCTTGCAACGAACTCGAGAGGTTGCAATACATATACTTCTTCATCAAGGTCCCCGTGGAGAAAAGCATTATTGATATCCAGCTGACACAGTGGCCAGTCATAGCGAACAACCAAGGCCATTAAGACACGAACAGATGTCATTTTGGCAACATGAGAGAAGGTTTCGAAGTAATACTCACCATATGTCTGAGAATATCATTTGGCTACTAGACGAGCTTTTAGTCGATTAAGAGTGCCATCCGGTTTCACCTTAATCGTGAACACCCATTTACAACCTATTGCATGTTTACCAGTAGGTAAGTCGACTAAGTCCCAAGTATGATTCTCCTAAAGAGCTTTCATCTTCTCGTTCATACCAACACGTCAACTAGGATGTTTGAGACCCTCCTCAGTATTTTTGGGGATCTGATCCCATCAATAGTAGTCACCAGAGACTGAGTGTGACTTGTAAGCCCTTTATAGCTGTCAACATACAAGGGATGATCATGAGATGCACGACGAAGACGAACTCCCAGTGGAGAAGGGGGGTCTGCTGGTGGAATAGACGGAGCTGTTGGTGGAACATGCGGTGGCAAATTAGTAGAGCCAGAGGAGGAGGCCTCAGTGGCGATGTTTGTGTCGGTGACGTTAGAGCTTACTGAATCGGTGTATGTGGACCATCAGACCGGTTGACTGCCTCGGTAAGGGAAGGCACCCGTACGGGGGATTGTTGTTGTTGATCAGAAAATAGCAAAAAAATCCTCTTCTGGATAAACTTGGGGAACCGCACCCATAGATTGTAGAAGTGGAGAAAATTCGGATTCGACAAAGGTAACATCCCGAGTGAAAAAATATATTTTCAAGACAGAAAAAAACACCGGTACCCTTTCTGATCTTTAGAATATCCAAGGAAAATACATTGTATTGCCTTAGGATCTAATTTTGAAAGAGTCGGTCGGATATCCCGAACATAGCATAAACAACCAAAGATTCTGAGAGGGAGGAAATAGCTCTCGTCCAGGAAGGAGCCTAGAAAATGGAGTACTACCATTGGAAACTGATGATGGCATGCGGTTAATAAGGTAACAAGCAGTAAGGACCGCATTCGACCAATTTTTTTTGGGGAGTATGTGCTTGAAACATAAGAGCACGTGTTGTTTCCAAGAGATTACAATTCTTGCGCTCGGCCACACCATTTTGTTGTGGTGTATACACACAAGAAGCTTGGTGGATGATGCCATTACTGGCCAAATGACTATCGAGATCATGAGATAAATACTCACGGCCATTGTCACTCCGAAATTTTTTGATTGGAATACCAAATTATGTTTTTATTTCAGCATAAAAATTGCATCAAATGTTAAACAATTCAGAACGATTTTTCATCAGATAAACAAAAGTGACACGTGAGTAATCATCAACAAAAGTAACAAAGTACTTGAAACCCATTAATGATTCAACCGGATAAGGTCCCCATACATCAGAATGCACAAACTCGAAAGGAGCGGAAGCAATTTTATTTTGACTCACCGGATAAGAAATCCGGTGATGCTTAGCTAAACTACATGGCACACAATGAAAGGAAGTAGGGATATCTAAAGAAGGGTACATTTTCTGTAGAACTTGGATTGATGGATGGCCTAACTGACAATGTAACTCGAAAGGATTGAGTTTCACACCGGCACAGACCACCGAAGAACGTGTGTCAAACAGGTAAGCCTCTAGCCACATTCCCCTTACCGATAGTCTTCCCAGTTTTCAGGTCCTAAAAAACACAACCATCTGGAAAAAAATATTACCGAACAATAAAGTTCACGAGTAAGTTGACTAATAGAAATTAAACTGAAAGGGTTCCCAGGTGTAAGCAACACATAATTGAGTGACAGTCCGAAAGAAAGACTGGCACTTCTACGTCCTCGGACTGTCAGGGAACCTCCATTGGCAACAGTAATGCCAGAAACTCGACGGACAGGGACATAATGTATCATACCTGCGTTACCAGTCATGTGAGATGATGCACCAGAGTCAATTATTCACTGCTTGGGCTTTACTATGCACACTGTTGAGTATCCGGCTGTAGATCCAAACGTGGAAGGTTCACCACGACGTTTGAGCCTGGAAATCAAGAAACTCTGTATATGAGTACGAGGTCATCTGAACAGATCGGACACCATCATCAGGAGCATCAGTTGTGATATTAGCAGCAGGTGATTTAGTGCATTGCCAGTAGAAATGGCCAAGCTGACCACAATTAAAGCATGTGTGCGGTCTTCCTCAATCACGACCGCCATTGCCACATCCCCCATCTCGACCAACATTTCGGCCACCACGTCGGCCACCTCGACCACCAATGAATCCTGTACGCGTTGTACCAAGGGCAGAGCGATCAGCAAGAGTATCACCCGGAGTGGTCTCAACGACTTTTGCTGCCCAAAGGACACGATAGTGCGCTTCCAACAGGAATGAAACTTCAGATCCAACAATAATCTGAGAGCGAACGGAGTCCGCATCAGTGCAGAGAGAGGCAAGATAAGCCATAACATGAAGCTGCTCACGTCGATCTCATCAGATATAGCCTTAAAGGCCCGAAAATGGTCCTTATGAGATTTGCCTCCCTGATTTGCTCGGTAGACACCAACGACCGAGTCATAGATACGAGACAAATCGCGTTTTCCATCAAACGTGAAACGCCGCTGCCAGTACTTCCCATAACTCCTTCACATAGTCTGTATTCTGAACCATGTCTTCCACCGATGGTTCCATTGAATTTGTCAACTGTGTAAACAGTCGAGTATCATTTGTCTCCCATTGCTCAAATGTGGAATCATCTTCTGCTGGGATTTGTCAGTCAGATGTTTAGACAACCGCATTCCGCGAAGCGTCTTCTCGACCTTCTTTCTCCATGTCGAGTAGCCCTTTGATCCTTCCAACCGTCGATCGACAAGTCGAATAGAGAAAATCGTCGTGCTAGTGCCTGTTTGTCCCTCTAGTGTGTTGCTAACACTAGTGTTGGTGGCACTGCTATTCGCTGTAGTGTCTGTCATCTTTCAGGATTCCTGAATCGACTTATCGATTGGATCTTTCCAACTGGATAATCACATCAACTCTGTCAATAAGCTAAACACGGAGCTAGAACCGACATGCGCGCATAGGAAGCAGAGAGTGTGGATCACAAGTCAGGACAGAGAATCCATGTTAACCTCTGTCAGATCCTGGTGTGAAGATCAAGGAAAGAAACAAAGAATCATGTAAAACAAATCATATGTTTGCTCTTTGTTAAATTTACGAATTGTTCATTAAGAGTCAGAGGTTCCAGCAAACAATCATATGTTTACCCTCTGAGAATTCCAACGATTGTTTTTGGAACTAGGTTAGGGTTTGGAGTGGTTGGGCGGCAAGTGTAAGGGTTAGGGTTTTGAGCCATGGAAATGAGGGGGGGTACGGACGACGGGGGCTGACATGGGGTGGGTGAGGGTAGCAGAAGCAGGGGTAGGTGAGTAGCAGCAGCAGCAGCAGCAGTAGCAGTAGGGTGCGCGACAGCAGTAGGGTGCGACGGGATGGAGGTGGAGAGGAAGGGTGGTAGCAGCAGCAGTAGGGTGCGACCGGGGGGGGGGAGATGGTGAGAAAGATGGGGAGGTAGGGTGCGGCGGCGGTGGCAACAGCAGCAGCAGCAGCAGCAACATCAGAGAGAGGGGGGTGGTAGAAGGAGGGAGAAAAAGTGGTAGATTAGGGTTAGGGTTTTGTGGAGAGAGATCGTGGTAGATGACGGCTAGGGTTTTGACTCTGATATCATGTAGAGTTGGAATAATAGGATGATTTTTTATTAATGATGAGAGATTATATATATATATATATATATATATATATATATATATGAGAGGCTAGCCCCTCTCCTATTATTCTAAGCAATGTGGGACTAAAGTCCATTAACTAATAACTCTAATATAACACATAACAATTATAATTAATTCCTATTTATGTTAGTATTTCGGAATCCGTACGTCGAAACTGAGATCAGTCGATTCCAGTGATCTTATATCACTGAAATTGACTAGGTGACCAGGTGGATCGCCAAGATAAGGTTGTTGACCTTACAGTTGATCATCGTGTCTCGATTTGTGTGTCGTAGGTTTCGCTGTACGAATAACGAGTTGCAAACTTGATATTTGAATCTACCACTCTTATAATTGGCAATAATGATTACAGAGACTAGTGTGACCTAGTTCTAGGTAAAATAATATTTACAAGTGTCTTAGATAAGCAAAGATAATAGGTGACTAGAAACGATCCAAGCTCCCCAAATAAGAGTTATTAGTCAAACGTGTACTTTAGTGTGTGATATATATTTGTTTATGATTTAGGTCGATAGATATTTGCATAAATTATGGTTCTCATGGATAGTGGGATAGACTTTGGTACTGCAGTCTTAGCATAGTTCGGACAACCCCAGGCAAGTGTATCTTGCCATCTTGTATTTTAGTTCCAGTTTTAATTTCTTAAATATATGTTTTATTTTATACGTACCGACGTAGGATCGTCGATCGAATACTTCGCTTCCGAGGCAGATTCGGGTGCAGGCGTACGTTTGTAACGTCTAGTATCGGTCATTAGAGACTGTCTCGATACCGTGGTTGTACCAACCTGGATACACTTGTACCATAGGATACTGTTTGTACACTTCATTTTTCTAGACTCCCTGTATTCCAGAGTCGTCTGGAAGTCCAGAACCTGTGTTGGTTCATGATCGTGATTAGGTTACATTTACTTTACTATGTATGGTCGACTGTTACTCTTAGAGGAAAAGATCACGCGAGTCGTAGATTTGACTCGTACGATCCCGTGGGAGGGGAGGACAGTAACTAGATGCTTGGACTACTATGCATACACTGTTTCATATACACCATTGAGCCTCTATATCGGAGCTATGATCATGCATCCCGTTGAGTCTCTATATCGAAGCTACGGATTTTGCACCCCGTTGAGTCTCTATATCGGAGCTACGGATTTTATATTTGGAAAACCCACGTATCGAACATCATCCTCAAAAGTAGCATATCACATAGAATGGTTATTGTCTAGATTCACCCTGTCTCGATGCAGTTTACTTACTCACATTTATAGAACTGTTTACATCTGGCTTACATATTATGTACCTTGTTGCGTCCCGCTGAGGACCTGATTTTCTCTCCAGATTTAGCCGCGTGGTCTACAGAGAACTTTGCTGGATTGTTGATGTGCTCCCATTATATTTCATGTATGTACTCCTTGCAGGTATACGTTCTTTCGTAGTTTATATGTTTTATTTTCTGTTGTTTGATCGCTTAGTAGCATAGTATTTATAGACTCATATTATTCCTTTTCGAGTCTATTTCGGACAATATGATTACTGGGCTGCAGACTAGTATTCATATTTTCCTTTCTTATGTTTCTGTTACATGAATTGAGATATAGAGTTGATGTAGTTACACCATTTCGAATAGCTTATACGTATTCTAGTCGGACTAGAGTCTGGTTGAATACGTAGCTGGCATATGCCACGTGGCTCGGTCCCGCGTATTTTGGGACTGGGGCAAGACAGTTTTTGTGGTGGCCCATACAGGTCGAGTTAGCCGTTTCGCTTACGTTACTGTACTGTGCAGGTCTGCGATAGGATAATATTTTAGGATCTCAATCCACTAGTGCTCTTGGTCCTTTGACTTCTACTATCGCTTTTGAACTTCGTAATTATGCTGAATCATACCTTCCTTGAATTTGCGTTTATGAACTCTCGTCCTTCCCTATCTCGGAAGGGCAAACTTTTGTGATTTATCAACCATTTTGATTATAACTTATTATAGATTGTGATTAGGACACATATAATATTATGTATGTGATTACTTAAGACATATAGGGGTTGGACTGACGTCTATACTAGATAGACCTATAGGATATGTATGACATTTCTATGAAGAATTGGCTTCTATAGAAAAATCTCTTGATTGGAGAAGAGACCCGTTGACTAGAACTATAGCATTGAATTAGAGGTTCTACATGTTTGTGTGGTAGAATAGATAAAATTTTCAATAATGGCCAAGGTGACTATAGATACGATTAGAAATTGCATAGATTGACTTGGGACTAGACAAAGATCAGAATAATGCTATCTCTACAATAGAAATTACCAAATGATATAATTTGAGAAAATGATAGTTCAACGAGTCGAGAATTAGTGATTTGACTTCAGCCTACAGATTATCTAGAAGGTTTTACTTGAAAGATATAGTAACTGATGCCTTGCAAGACTAGGTGATTAGCCAAGGTAGTTTGACTTTTATAGACAATTCACCAAGACGGGGTGTGGAGTAGAGTACGTACCAGGCCTAACCCTAGCAGGAGGCATGAGGGTCGTTACCATGCTACCATTGTCTAAGCTAGACCAGTTTGAAGAATATGAAGATTTATTGGTCATAAAGATGAGGCGAGTGAGAATACAACTTGAAGGAAGACATAGTTGAATTCTAGAATTAAAGACTGCCAACCTGAGGGACACTAGCAAATAGAGTCCGAGGATTCCGACAGGATGAAACGAATCGATAAAGTGTGATGATCATGACTAGATATATACCTTTAGAGTTATATTGCACCAACTTTTGAGAAATTTTCACGTAGAGGATATAGAAATCCGGAATATGAAGAAAAAAATTTCTTGGATGACAGGAACTGTCCTAGGAAGATTAGGTATCCGAGAGAAATATGATCTAGGAGTAGGTAAGCCTGAGATAGACTATTCAACCATCTCCATATTGGTTGAGTCAACTTTGAAGCGATTGGTTAGAAATTGGGACTAGAAGAATGACCAATAGAGTTAGATATAGGTATTGGATGTAAGTACTTATTCGACCATGCCTTAAAATCTTCCCTACCAAATATGTAGTATAGGCATGTTTGTAAGAAATGTATAAATTGCTTGTGGTTGTAGGTCCTTGGTTATGCTGCTAAGAGATTTGATCTATGAGTTGTTGGAGTATGTGATAGACTTCAAGGGATTGGTTGAGTTTAAATATTGACTATGACTTCTTGGTTAGTCAGGAATTTAGGACTAGAGTTAGAAAGTTGTACCTCAAGAGACAAACTAGTAAACCCTTCGTCAAATGCAAGATAGTTAGAAATCCTGGAGGAAATGTAACTGAAAAAATTGTGTTTGGTGTACGTAGTGGATATATAAAAGAGGTGAAAGAAATATAGGAGCAGTACTAGGTAAGGGTTGAATAATTGAAAAGGAACAAGATTGGAATTGCAGAAGAGGCTCATAAAGAAATTAAAAAGTATCAGTTGGGACGAGGGTTACGACCGTGATTATATACGATGACTTAGAGAGAATTATATCTTAAGCAAGATCCTTGAAGTTGAGATTCGAATAAAGGAAGAGGAGATTATTTTTGAAGAAATAAATGATGCAAATTTTAAAACAGAACAAAATGAGGTTAGAAAAATGATTACGATATGCAATTATGATAGGAAACCAGCACTATAGGTTGTAGAGAGACATATGATGAAGATTAAGGCATTTAGAAAATAATAATAAGAAAATGAAATAGCATGTAATGAGAAGAAAATAAGATTTTGAGATAGAAAGTAGAGTGTCCTAAACTAGATTGGTGAATAGAGTCCAGAGTGGAGTAGTACATAGCGGATGATAAATTTTTGGGATAATGTTCCATAGATGGAGGAAAAACTTAAGAATTTAATGCTGTGTTAGAATTTGAGAATCTAGGACATTAAGGACCATGACAGATTACATTATGCGCAGCTTGATATTGTGTTAATGGAAGTTACAATTGAAATTACTGGACCTACAAATACTATTAGTTAGATTCTAGATTAAGTTTAGGCTAGCCGTGTTTAAGGAATCATGTGTTATCCTAAGAACTTGATTGATAGGCTAAACTGTAATATGAACTAGTGTGCAATCTCTTCAGCTTGTTTGACTACTGTAGAAGCATGAAATTTCACAACCAGAAAGTCCATGCGCCAAGCATTATATGCGCCAGAACTCAGACAGCTAATCAAATAAGCCATAGACATTCGAAGGACTTTTTATTTATATATATAAAAGTCTATTACATGTCTAGAAAAGGTTGTACAAAGGAGAATTTCTACAAAGGAAGGATCCTAGATCTACAGCCAACAGCCACCATGCGCCTTCCAGATAGGCGCAGCAACCACCATGCGCCTTCCGATAGGCGCAGCAGTCCCCATGCGCTGTCAGCCAGGCGCAGCAGATGTCATGCGCCTCCAGCCAGGCGTATCCTACCATCTCTTCAGCAGCTCAGTTATGTGCATCCCTTCAGCAGCTCAGTTATGTGCAACTCTTCCAACCAGGCTCACCTGGCCGAGCAGAGCCCAGTTATGTGCCGCTCTTCCAGCCAGGCTCACCTGATAAGTGCTTCGATTACACAAAGCATTTAACCCTCTGGCTGGAACCAAGGAAGAGAAGAGCACGGCAAAGCTGTGGCCAGGGGAGGCTTCGAAAGAGCCTCCAAAGACCAAGGAAGACCGTGATCGAAATCATGGCACAAGGAGCTTTCAACACAATCAAAGTGGGCGGCACCCACTTTGAAGGAAGAGAGAGCCTAGCACCACCATTCCGATCTACGGCTCTTCCGGAACAACGGAGACGAGGCCCGAACATCCCTATCTTTGGATGCAACAGGCACCTTCCGCCTGCCTCAGAAGCCCTCGACTCCGTCTTTTGGATGTAACAGTCACCTTCAAGTGCATCGAAGACAACACGACGTCTCATCTGTTGACACAAAGTCACAGTCAACCAAATATTGACTATATTGACCAAATAATACTTGTATAAATTCAATACGACACACGACGACTGCATTCAGTTCAAGACAGATGACAGCTCAGTCTTCAGCTCTCAGTGTGTTCTGGAGTCTGTATTTTATGATTTCATTGAGTCTAGATTTATGTACTCTGAGTTATGCTGAGCTCTTGGAACTTAGTATACAAGCCTACCCAATATCCCAAGCTCCACCAAAACCAAATTGCCCACAAGTCCCTCTTAGGATCATTCTGTGCTCTGGAGACAGAGTTCGGGCCGAACTCTGCCTCCACACAGAGTTCGGGCCGAACTCTGTCCCCTAGAAATCAGGAACCCTAATTTTAGGGTTAGCTGTTTGCTAGCTGTCCAACGGCCAAATTTTTGAATTTCCTTACCCGAATTCTGGCCGAATTCTGTCCCTAAAATCAGTATAAATAGGGCATGAATTCTCTCATTTTGAATCACTCAATCTTCTCTTCTCTTCTCTCCTACAAGCTCTATAAGCCATACCCTTCCCATCTACTAGCCACAAGCCTCCTAAGTCTCGAGTGCTCAGCATCTCTCATTTAGGATTCTTGTGCAAGAGTGAAGAAATCGCTTGGACAATTCCAAGCAAATCGCCACAGCGATTCTCTGTAAGAAGTTGACGTGCTCTTCTGAAGAAAAGGCACGGGTTGTAAGCTACTATTTCACAAATAGTGGATTTAATCCTGAGCTAGAGTTCTCAGGCCTGGACTAGTCCTCCACGAGGGAAACCAGGTTAAAATTGCTGTGTTTGCGTATGCTCTCTTGTCTTTCATTTACATTCCGCATTTTACTCTGACTATTCATTGTTAGTGAAAGAGTTAATTTTTTAATTGGTCATTATACATACATACTCTATTCACCCCCCCTCTAGAGTTGCCAAACTGTTCTTCAATTGGTATCAGAGCTCTGTTCTCTTTATAAGGACTAACATCCTAAGAGCTGATCCATGGCAACCACACAATCCTTGATCTCCAATCATGGTGAAGGTCAGTCCACTCATAGGCCTCCCCTATTTGATGGGACTAACTACACATATTGGAAAACAAGGATGAGTTTTTATCTGAAGTCTCTAGACTTTGACCTGTGGACTGTCGTAACTGACGGTTACAAAAAGCCCGCCAGAATAGTTGTCGACGGTGACCTCACTGAGAAGCCACACGACAAATATTCTGTCGAGGAGAAGAAACAGGCAAGTCTAGATGCTAGGGCTATTAATGCTTTATTCTGTGCTATAGACAGGAACGAGTTTAACAGGGTCTCTACATGCACCACTGCTCATGAAGTATGGAGACTTCTGGAAGTGACGCATGAAGGAACCACTCAAGTCAAGGAATCAAAGATAAGCCGTCTCACTCAAGAGTACGAAGCCTTTAAGATGAAGCCAAATGAGACGATCACTCAAATGTTTACAAGATTCCTCGACATCATCAACCCGTTATCCTCGCTCGGTAAGCAGTACTCAAACCATGAGAAGATCCGCAAGCTACTCAGAGGGTTACCAAAGATTTGGAACCCTAAGGTGACAGCCATCATAGAAGGAAATGATCTCACAAGCATGTCTATGGAGACTTTGATGGGCAAGCTCATGACTCACGAGCTTGACCTCAAGGACTTCGAAGAGCCTGCTCCGAAGACCAGGGAGATAGCACTCAAAGTCCATCGACGAAAGGTTGATCACGATGAGACTGAAGACGATATCTCAGATGATGAAGACCAAGCTCTCATGGTACGTAACTTCAAGAAATTCCTTCGCTTCAATCAAAGAAAGAAGGAACCACAAGAAGACGATGAAGAAGAGCCAACTTGCTATGGTTGCAAAAAGACTGGACACGTCAGAAGAGACTGTCCGCTCTTAAAGAAGAGCAACCGGTATGAAAAGCCCTACAAGAAGAACTCATCAAAAAGATATGCCAACACAAGCATTTGGCATGAAAGCGAAGCAAGTGACTCCGAGGAAGAAAAGAACTCTCCTCAAGACAAAGCAAATGTTTGCCTCATGGCAAATTCCACCAAGGTATCAAACGAAACTTTAGATGACTTCTCTTTTGATGAACTTGGCGATGCTTTCACCGATTTACTTGATGATCACAAAAAGATTATCGGTAAATACAAGCATGCCAAGGACAAAATCAAAAGTCTAGAAGATGAGATACAAAGAATTTCCTTGCTTCTTAATAATGTTAGAAACACATCTCCCACAAATGACACTGATGAAGTATCGAAGCTTAAATTAAGCTTACATGATGCTGAAGCACGCATTGAGCAACAAACTCAAGAAATCACTACTCTCAATACATTGCTTGCTGAAGAAAAGAGTAGACACAAGATTTCTCTGACTAAGATCTATGGCTTGAATATTAAAGTTGATGAATTACAAGCTGTTTCTAAAAGATTAGAAATCAAATTGGGAAAACAGGTGGCTAAACCTCAAACCCAATCACATGAGCACAACACCACTCATGCTAGTCAACCACGTCACCCTCATACAGCACATAACCATGCATTTATATACACAAACTTTCACAAACCACATGCACGTAAAAATACTCCTCATACTCATCATATTGCACAAAGACACAACCAATATCACTCTACACATAGACAAAGTCATCATACCATACCTCATCAACATGCCATGCCACGTAGACAAAATCATCATGTTATGCCACATAAGCAAAATCATCATATCATGCCACAACATCACACTATGCCATATAGACAATTTCAGCATGCCACTCCTCACAGTCAATATCATCATGCTATGACACACAGACATCATCATCATGCCACTCACTCTAAGCATAGTCATCATTACCATGCTAATTCTCCATATCATCCTCATCCTGTTGCTCATAGATATCATTCTCATGCTCCTAGTATAAATAAAAATGCCATCTGTACTTACTGTGGAAAACATGGACACATCTCACCACAGTGTAGAATTAGAAGACTGGTAGACAAGAAAATATATGCTTGGTTTCCAAAAACTAACTTTTCAGGACCCTCAAGAAAATGGGTACCAAAGGTCACATCTACTCTTGATGTAGGTGGACCTTTCCTCCTCAACTGAGAGTAAGTGGATTCTCGATAGTGGATGCTCGCGACATATGACGGGAGACGCAAATCTTTTTGCATCACTATCGATGAAAAGAGAAGGATACGTATCCTTCGGTAACAATCTCAAAGGGCACATAATAGGTAACGGTATCATTGGACATCCTCCTTCTCCTGTTATAAAGGATGTCTGCCTAGTGACCGAGTTAAAGCATAACCTGCTCAGCATTAGCCATCTTGCTGATCATGGATATGATATTAACTTTGGACAAAACTGTTGTTATATCTACGATAGGTCAACAGGAGACATTGCTTTTGAAGGGAAAAGAGAGGACAATATATATACTTTCTATCTCTCTACAAATACTAACCATGCAGGTAGATGTTTATATGCCCACAAAGACGAACGACTACTTTGGCACCAGCGTCTCGGTCATGCCAACATGGATGCTATATCCAGGCTTTCTACCAAGAAGCTAGTGAGAGGATTGCCTGACATTACATTCAAAAAGGACACGGTATGTGCCGAATGTGAACTAAACAAGGCAACTAAATCCTCATTTCATTCCATTAACTCTGTAAGTACTACTAGACCCTTGCAATTACTCCATATGGATTTATTTGGTCCTAGTAGAATAGCTAGCCTTGGTGGCAAACTTTATGCTTTTGTTATTGTTGATGATTTTTCGAGATTTACTTGGGTTTTCTTTCTCGCTAATAAGAGCGATGCTATCTCTGTTTTCAAAGTTTTTGTAAATAAAGTTCAAAACGAAAAGGGCTACATGATTACTCGAATCCGAAGTGATCATGGAGGCGAATTCGTAAATTCAGATTTTGAAAGTTTTTGTAATGCAAATGGTTTTGATCATGAATTTTCTTGTCCTAGAACTCCTCAACAAAATGGTGTTGTGGAGCGGAAGAATAGGACTCTTGGCGATATGGCTAGAGTCATGTTGAATAAATTTTCTCTTCCGAAATATTTTTGGGCAGAGGCTGTTAGTACAGCATGCCATATTTTGAATAGGGTGCTGATTCGTCCCATTACGAAGAAAACACCCTATGAGCTTTGGTTTGGGAGAACCCCCAATGTTTCTTATTTTAAAATTTTTGGTTGTAGATGTTTTATCCTTAACACCAAAGACAACTTAGGCAAATTTGATGCCAAAGCTGACGATGGTATCTTTCTTGGGTATGCCGCCAAGAGTAAGGGATATAGAGTTTTCAATAAACGCTCACTTATTGTGGAGGAGTCAACTAATGTGACTTTTGATGAAGATAACAGTGCAGTAAGTACTCTTGATGATGATGTTGTGCCACCAACTTCCTCTACTCCAATGAATACTTCAACTGAAACTAATTCTCTGGAGGGTTTGCCTAAGAAATTCTCATTCAAACCTTCTCATCCAGAAAATTTAGTCATAGGTGAAGTTTCACGTGGAGTTACTACTAGATCATCATTAAGAGACTCTGTTGCTAGCACTGCCTTCATTTCACAAGTAGAGCCTAAAAACATTTCTGAAGCTTTTACTGATGAATTTTGGATCTCTGCTATGCAAGAAGAACTCAACCAATTTGAAAGAAGCCAAGTATGGGAACTAGTTCCTAAACCGGCCAATCATTCAATAATTGGTACCAAATGGGTGTTTAGAAACAAAGTAAATGAAGATGGTTCAGTCACACGTAACAAAGCTCGTCTAGTAGCTCAAGGATACAACCAAGAGGAAGGTATCGACTACAATGAGACATATGCTCCTGTTGCTAGACTTGAATCCATTCGGATGCTTTGTGCTTTTGCCAATCATCAGAACTTTAAATTATTTCAAATGGATGTTAAAAGTGCTTTCTTGAATGGCTTTATTAAGGAGGAAGTTTATGTCAAACAACCCCCTGGCTTTGAAAATCACAAATTTCCCGACCACGTGTTCAAGCTAAAGAAAGCGCTTTATGGCCTTAAACAAGCTCCCAGAGCTTGGTATGAAAGGCTAAGCAGCTTCCTGCTTGAGAAAGGTTTTTCTAAAGGGAAAATTGACACTACACTGTTTATCAAATCTTTCAAAGACACCATTCTATTAATTCAAATTTATGTTGATGATATTATTTTTGGATCTACTGATGAAACTCTTTGTCAAGAATTTGCCAAGTGTATGCAGACAGAATTTGAGATGAGCATGATGGGAGAGCTCAACTACTTTCTTGGCCTGCAAGTAAAGCAACTGGCAAATGGAACTTTCATCTGTCAATCGAAGTATACCAAGGACATGCTGAAGAAGTTCGACCTTGACAACGTCAAACCAATTAGCACGCCAATGGGTACTTCAACCAAACTCGAACCAGATGAGAGCGGCAAACCTGTTGATCAACGTAAGTATCGAGGTATGATAGGCAGCTTACTTTATTTAACTGCTAGTCGCCCCGATATCATGTTTAGTGTTTGCCTATGTGCTAGATATCAAGCAAATCCTAAGGAATCTCACATGACCGCGGTTAAGCGTATCTTTCGATACCTTAAGGGTACGGTTACAGTGGGCCTATGGTATCCCAAGTCAACATCATTTGACCTCATCGGTTACTCTGATGCTGACTTTGCTGGATGCAAGGTCGACCGTAAAAGTACGAGCGGCACGTGTCATTTGTTAGGAAAGGCTCTAGTCTCATGGTTTAGCAAGAAGCAGAACTCTGTCGCACTATCCACAACAGAAGCTGAATATATAGCAGCTGGGCGTTGTTGTGCACAGATTCTGTGGATGAAGCAAACCCTTGAAGACTATAAGTTATCTTTCATGCATATTCCTATATTCTGTGACAATACTAGTGCCATCAATTTGACTAAGAACCCTGTCTGTCACTCACGCACTAAACACATTGAGATCAGACACCACTTTTTGCGTGATCATCAGCAAAATGGCACGATTAACTTAGAATTTATTGACACTGATCATCAGCTGGCAGACTTCTTTACTAAGCCACTATCCGAAGAGCGCTTCAATTTTCTTTGTCGTGAACTTGGAATCTTAGATGAAGCAGTCATAAATTGAAACTCACCTGCGTAAATATCGAGTATATTGTGGTTCCTTACAAAGAATTTGGTATGGGTACAAGCCGAAAGGGTCCTTCTGACAACAAGGCGTAAAAGCCTAAGCGACACGGTGCACTAGTCCTCAGGACTACCGCTAGCTGGGATCCGGCCCCTGCAGCTAACCCATGGCAAATTTGGACTATTGAACCACAGTATATGTCCTTATTTATTATATGGCTTGTTTCAATTTAATATTGCCTAATTGACATTTTCTAAAAGTTCATTCTATTTTCTGTATACCTCTCTATCTATTTCTTTCATTCAACACTCTTTGTTATTCCCGACTGTCATTGAACATTTTCTTCCTGACTTTTGCCTTTTTCAGTTCTGGACTATTGAGCCAGAACTCGGGCCGAACTCTGCCCCTATCAGAGTTCGGGCCGAGTTCGGTACCTAGGTTCCAGAATCGGGATCTGGCTCCACCGTTGGATCTTTTCTAATCCAATGGTTGACTTTTCACCCGACCTAAGACTCAGCCCTATTTTTTCTCGGGATTCTTTTCTCTCTCCTCTCATTGTTCCTTCTTCTCCAAACCCTAACCCTAGTTCTTGGTCTATAGAGCTCTATCTCTTCCCAAAATCTAGGAAAAGGGGTTTTTCAACTTTCTCTTCAACTGTTTGGTGTTATTTTCAGGTATATATCTCTCCTTCTTTCTTTTTCAAGCCCTCCTATTTTCTTTGGCAATGGCATCTCGTTTGTTCAAAAGAGTGAGAAGGACTCGCAATGAGGGTGCTTCCTCATCGGTTCCTCCTCCTCCAGTTGAACAAGTTGATGAACAACACCCAATACATCCGTTGTTCAATCCACCACGTCCCGATGACCCTAACATTTACGACGATCGCTTATTCGTATCGCTAGAAGCCTCCAATGAATGGTTTAGCGATTTTAGAACTCGTCCTGTGTTTGGGGGTCATCCGATCAACTTCACTATTTTTGCTCAATATGAGTCATTATTCCGTGACCTTTGTTTGGATGAACTTGTTGCTTCAAATTCTGTTATTTACCATAGTGCAATTCAAATGTTCTATTGTAATATGACTCACGATGCAACCCACATCTACTCACGGGTTGCTGGTATTAGCATTGCTTTCAATGAATCTGAGTTGGGAGACTATCTTGCTCTTCCTGATCTTGATGTATGGGACAAGCTTGTGGAGGCACGTCAACTCCAATTTGTTGACGGTACTTCCCTTGAAGGATTCAAGGAGGACTTATGTGCTCCTAACGTTAGTCCTCGCAAGCTGAAGGCCAAACATCTGACTCCTTACTTTTATGAACTTCATCGCATTGTGTTCAACACCATCTTGCCCAAGGCTGGCTCAACCGATGAAGTCACTTATCTTGAAATCTCTGCCTTATACCATCTTCACTATCGTATTCCATTCAACTTTCCTCGAACTATGATGGATTGGATGATCAACTTTCGGAAGAAACCAAGAGCATTGGTTTATCCTCTCTATCTTCCTTTAGTCTTTCGTGCTTTCATTATTCCAATTCATGAGTGTCCATTCTTGCCTGCACCTGCCTTTTTATCCAAGGCAAGACGCCTTCAGCCTGTAGCTGCTTCTGAGTCATCTGAGCACTCTGCTGATGAGGAGCCTGACGCTCCTCCACTCGGTCAGGATGCCCCTCCTCCTCCTGCCACCCTGGAGTCTATACAGACTATGCTTCGCGATCGCTTTGCTATTGAGGATGATCGCTGGACGCAGCAGGATTACCGTACCACTCTACAGATCAGTGCCCTTGGGAACTCTCTGCATGATATGCGGTATTCACTTGCTCGTCATCCTGATCTGCTTGTGCCTATTGAGCGGGATCCAGCACGCGCGGGTTATCGCATTGATGATCCGTGGGTTATGCGTTACATGATTCCGGATGATGCTTTTGTGGACCCTCGTCGCGCCTTCCATGGTCCATCAGATGTTCCAGGACCTTCTCGTGCTCCATGATGGAGACTGGCTACTATCTGCTGCTGCTGCTACTGCTGATGGTCTTAGTTATTTTTGCTTTCAGTTATTTAGTTTCTTATGGATTCATGTAGCTGGTTTTATATACTATGTTTATGAGTTGGCCACTTGGTTTGGTGGATGACATTATCTATCTTTATTATCATTCTATGTCAATGCTTATTTTGCTCCATATTATACTGTTTCTTCTCTTAGTGTGGTTGCATTACTATTCATTGTTTCTTATATTGCTAACTGCCAAAAGGGGGAGAAACATATGTATATTTTGTGCTTGTTTTGGGCTTGTTTTGGGATACTATTACTGGCTCTATGCATTCGTATATCTGTGTATATCTGTGCTTCTTGCTCTGGAAAATATCATCTATCAGATCACAGGAACTATGCAATTTGTACGGGGGAGAGCTATAGCTTCTAGCTCGACACCGCTCATGGTTTACGGGGGAGCTATTTTCGCTTAGCTCAGGCATCGTTTATGGGGGAGCTATGGAGCTATATTACAATCAACTGTGTCCAGGTATGAATATTGAAATATACATATATTATTTTGTCAATTATCAATATGGGGGAGATTGTTGACACAAAGTCACAGTCAACCAAATATTGACTATATTGACCAAATAATACTTGTATAAATTCAATACGACACACGACGACTGCATTCAGTTCAAGACAGATGACAGCTCAGTCTTCAGCTCTCAGTGTGTTCTGGAGTCTGTATTTTATGATTTCATTGAGTCTAGATTTATGTACTCTGAGTTATGCTGAGCTCTTGGAACTTAGTATACAAGCCTACCCAATATCCCAAGCTCCACCAAAACCAAATTGCCCACAAGTCCCTCTTAGGATCATTCTGTGCTCTGGAGACAGAGTTCGGGCCGAACTCTGCCTCCACACAGAGTTCGGGCCGAACTCTGTCCCCTAGAAATCAGGAACCCTAATTTTAGGGTTAGCTGTTTGCTAGCTGTCCAACGGCCAAATTTTTGAATTTCCTTACCCGAATTCTGGCCGAATTCTGTCCCTAAAATCAGTATAAATAGGGCATGAATTCTCTCATTTTGAATCACTCAATCTTCTCTTCTCTTCTCTCCTACAAGCTCTATAAGCCATACCCTTCCCATCTACTAGCCACAAGCCTCCTAAGTCTCGAGTGCTCAGCATCTCTCATTTAGGATTCTTGTGCAAGAGTGAAGAAATCGCTTGGACAATTCCAAGCAAATCGCCACAGCGATTCTCTGTAAGAAGTTGACGTGCTCTTCTGAAGAAAAGGCACGGGTTGTAAGCTACTATTTCACAAATAGTGGATTTAATCCTGAGCTAGAGTTCTCAGGCCTGGACTAGTCCTCCACGAGGGAAACCAGGTTAAAATTGCTGTGTTTGCGTATGCTCTCTTGTCTTTCATTTACATTCCGCATTTTACTCTGACTATTCATTGTTAGTGAAAGAGTTAATTTTTTAATTGGTCATTATACATACATACTCTATTCACCCCCCCTCTAGAGTTGCCAAACTGTTCTTCATCATCTTTACCCTCGGGAGCACTTCGTCAACAGAATGCACCCACATATCCAAGTTCATGTTGGAAGTACGTGAGGGAATGAGGAGCAAACCTTCTCTCCATGCCACTATTTATAGGCCGGGCAAATCAAACCCACGCGCCAAGTGGATGACTCTCCGAATTCTGTGCAATGAATTTGCATTAAATGGATGAACCGGACGCCTCGAATTCAGCCAAACGGCTATTTATAGCACTCGAGGAGCGAGACAGCCGCGTCATTAAAGGACATGTCAGATGCGCCAGCCAAACAGCGCATCACACGGACACGCCCTCCAGCATCAGGCGCATCACACAGACGCGCCCTACAATACCCGGCGCATCACAGAGGATGCGCCCCCCCTCACATCTCCATACCGAGTGGAACACCAACCAATGTGCCCACTCAGCTGTCCATCGAACGTCACAAACATTAAATGCTGAACTGACACCAGAGTTGGCAGCACGCTTCCCAAAGTCTGAACAGTTGACAGCTTTTTCAGAGAACGAAGCGTCGGCAACGTCAGCATCATCATGACTCTATTCCGACGGCTACTGCCACGTGGCCATCCGCATGCGCCTCTACGGCCATGCGTCCAAATCGTCATGCGCCTCTACGGCCATGCGTCCAAACCAGCATGCGCCTCAAAAGCCGTGCGCCTCAGACCCTTCACTGATCCCTAAAGACTGAAGAAGAGTCTCCAGTTGAAGCTTTGCATGCGCCTCAAAAGCCATGCGCCCCAGACTGGTCTCTGATCCCGAAAGACAGAAGGAAAGTCGCCTGCATGCGCCTCAAAAGCCATGCGCTCTAAACAGTTTGTAACCCCTAAAGGTTATGAGCCGCAGCCTCCTCCTGCGCCCAATCAAGGCGCAGCTCACCAGATTACTTCCCCCCACCAAATCCGAGATCTTCGAGCCATGGGTCGATGACACGTGTCCTTTGACTCAACTCGTCCACGATTTCAGCAACAGAAAGATCTTCTCCTCTGCTACGTGCTGGCTCACAACAGCAGTATGAAGAGTTCAACCTCCCAATCAGGGCGCATCATCCGTGCGCCCCCATCAGCAACTTCCACGTGGCGTCCCCACACACCGGCGCATCCTACATGCGCGCATGAGCAGCCAGTCTGCAAAACTATAAATAGAGGGATCTTCTCCTTCACATACACACACAGAATCCACAACGAACATACAAGGAATCACCAGAGAGGCAGACACAGACACTCAACGTCTTCCTCCTCTCAGCAAGCTCCAGCACCCAGAGCAATCCACACCTTCAGAGAACCGATAACCGTCGTCAGCCGGTCAACGGAGTCAACGCATTACCACTCGCTCCATTGGCACTAAGGACCCAGCTTAAACAAAAGTGTACTCCTAGGACTACATCTAAGTCCTACATTGTAACACTGTTCTGTTTGTATTAAAGTTTTCAATCAAACAATTTTAATGGCAAACAACTACCAGATTACTCTAAGTGACCTGGAGTTGTAAGTTCAGACCGTATCACCATCCTTTCATCTCTTCACCTCCTATCCTATGTTTAGCGATTACAACTTCGTGATCATTCCGACTATGAGATCGAGAGTAATCTTATCCCTTTCTTAATCGTGTCATAATCTCAAAATCAATCATTGATCTCTATACCTCTTTGTGCCAAGTATTTGTATTACCATAGGAACCGTTTCTTTCAATTTCCTTATCAAGTATCCACCTAAGTCGTACCTTATTCCCATGAAAAATTCCTCCTTGAACTTATCCAAATTTCTCCTTATCATAACTTGTAACTTCTCTGCTTGCGATTCTCTCGTACTTGTCTCATTCTTATGCAATTGTAAACCCCTCTCTACTACCTCGCTCTAGTTATGTCCAACCGAGACAATTCCATCTAACATGTTGAAACCTTAACCCATATAGGAGTAGCCATATGATGTACATAAACATGGTGATCATGCACATGCAGCACATCTCCGTCTCCAATCACCAAGCCTGCAAACCGATAACAACTCGCATAGCCAACCAACTACTTCAACAAAATCATAAGGGTGGCAGAATCTGCGCCTGCACCCAATTCTAATTACAGCCTACCAGCCCTATCTATATGAAAGGTCATGGCATATCGAGCCATAATGGACTATATCTCAACGTGTAAGTCCGCGATCGCTCCTCGTACGAATTGCTAGTCCTGTATCCGAAGAATCTCAAACTAACTAGTATTGTGGCTTATCACATCAGTGGTCAGTTGCAATCCATCCTAATGAAGTGCACCACGAATACCAATCATAATTTCCTCCTAGGCCAAACGGTCCCGGTGCCCCGGTCGTAATTCGTTCGAGAGAAGCAAAACCCGTGCACAGGTTGTCCTAGTCCATTGACCATGCAATACGCACAAAAGTTAAGAAGCCATTACAATCGCAAGCACCTTCTCAAGTCCAACACATAAACCATACCAACTCGAGTTATCATCTATCTATCTCAAGTTCCATCGGCACTACGTCCCAACACATCCGTATTAATGCACGATGCCCCAAAGTGTAGGTCCGAATACCTTTATACTACATAACCCGTTCCATTCATAAGTTACTTGTACAACAGCAGTTCCGTGGCATCTGTGCCACAACTGCATACTTCGATGTACGAAGTATACCTTTCAATGTCACGGTAAATCCGTGGCGTTGTGCCACAACTTGTCTAATTCGCTTACTAAGTCAGACGCATAGTCCTCGTGCACAGATGCACGCTTAATGCCATATTCAATATTCTAAGCCTAGTGTTCAATGTTCTTTGAGTCGTGCACTTAATGCACACCTCGATATTATCTTTCAATGTTCAACCATCAATTTGTTCTATCGCGACCTGTGCACTTGATGCACGTCGTCTCAATTGTTCAATGTTCCATCTTAATGTTCTATACACACTACGACTTTATACTCATTTGAGCTACGTCCGTAGACTCCTCAAGGATAGCACGCATACAAGGTACATTATATTAGGCATGAAGGAGTAGGAAAGAAGGGTCTGAACCCACCCACCTTAAGCCAATTTGTCAATCGTTTCACCAAGCCGATGCGGCCCGACACCTTAACTTTGTTGCACGATCGGCTTGTCCGAGCTAACCATGCGAGCACTTCGTGCTCCTTCGCACTCCTTCGCACTCATCTACTAATTCGGTCTATCTCGCCTACGCCTCGGCTCGTTGCAAAGGACTCTGCACGATATCTGCACATAAAACCAACTCAATAAATACTTCTTCAAATTGTAATTATACCACCTCGAATCAAACACATACCTCAACGCATTGATCGACTTAGCGTAATGCACCGTGCGGTGCGGGACATTACACAAGGTAATATAAAAAGAAAACGTGGACAACTCCCGTCTATTTGACTTGGGAGGCCCTACCGTCCACAATATAAATAGGCAGAAGACTTGATGGATATTGGATCTAAGAGAAATGTAATTGGTCGCATGTAACATGCAAAGTCGCACTAAAATCTAATATTCTTAGGTGGTTCCAAACAAGAAGACAAACGTCCGAATCAAAAGTTGAAGGTAGAGCTGTAATACGAGGCGACGGAGTGCGAAGAAGGCAGTCATATTCCGCTTGAGGAAAATCATGACAGAAGAACCAACTCGAGAGCAACTACTAGTAGTAGTAGAAGTAGATGTCCAAATTAACTCGATGTACCCAAGCGGGCATATAATAGTCAAGCCAGCAATAATCAAAAGAGTGGTTTGTATGACCGCAATGTGCACATAGACGAGTATGTCGAAAGGTGCCAAGTATCACGCCCGATAGAATACTCCCCCTGAATCATAACGACAATCTCAGAAATTGAGTTGAGGTGCTAAAGATGGAAGTGGAGGAATCCATCCCAGAATAGTAGCCAAAAGAAATAGAGAACCACGGATAATAGAGGTGTCGTCTACAATATACCAAGAATAGTAGAACCAGTAGCAGACTAAAAGTTGATCACAGTAGACAGCAAGCCATAATAAAGTAGATAGTAATAGATGAAAAAAGAACTCACCAAGAGGAATAACATGTATGTATAAAGAAACCTATATAATCCATAAGTAGAAGTTGAAGACAAAATAGAATATGGAAAGCTGAAGAGGATGACCAAGGTTCTAATATTCGAATATGAGAACAATTATAATCATCGAGAGGAAATATCACATCCAATAGCATAGAACCCGAAGTAGAAGCCGACTACGAGAGAGCCCACTACCAAGGTTCCAATATCTGCATAGGAGAATAGCGAGTATCAGAATGACCAAGAGTCTGAGAGTAGATATCACATCCGGTAAAATCCAACAGATATCACATCTAGTAGCAAAAAAATCCAACAAAATAGTATATGAAGTAGCTATAGGATATATATAGCTAGACAAGTACTAGTAGATCGAGATTAGTAGGAGTAGTGTGTCCGAAAGCACAAGCCAAATATACAAGGCAAAATAAATATATAAGGAAAGATAAGAAGCTAAATGCATATAGACATGTCCACAAGGAGGGTTTTTTAATTGGAGCTGAATCCAGAATCTCAAATGCAAGTTGGCTAGGCTTGACATAAGTCGGCTCGGCTTGTTCAGCGGCTTGGCCAACAGCAACCTCGGCTTGGCTTAGTCAACGGCAGGCTCCGCTTGACTCATTGTTGGCTCCAGAAAAAAGGAGGAGGAAAACTAGGGTTCCCAAGCTCTTGGCGACAGATCTCTCGGCGGATCTAGACCTCAAGATCAGCTAGCTGTAAGGGTGTTGGCGAGCTCCGAGATACGTCGATGAGGCTTCGGCGAGCGTAGCGATTGGAGGCGAGCGTCGGTTAGTGAGTGGAGGCGAGCTTTGGGAGACGTCGATAAGGCTTCGGCGAGTGGCAGCGAGCGTCATTGAGCTTGGGAGACGTAGTAAGCGTCAGGGTGGACTAGAATTTATCGTATTTGTAGTTAATGTGGTTTAGAGGTTTTGGCAATGGAGATGAAGAAGAAAGAGGGGAGACTGGAGGTTGTTGTAATGATGATAGCTGGTTATACGCTCATCGAAGGCTGGCAGCGAGGAGGTGGCTGAGATTTGGTGTCGACTAATTGAGATTAGTTAAAAAAATCCCTAGGGTTGGAGCTAGGGCATGGGAGAGTCTACTACCATATTATTTTAGAAAATATCCAACCTAGTTCTAATTCATTGATAGGAAGAATAGTCCTCGGCCCATAATCTATATTGGGCAATATGTTACACATGCTAACCTCTGTTACGCGAACTCTCCACTTTAAGGAGGAGTACCCATGTCGACCTTATAGGACATGGGGTATGAGTATGGGTATGAGATTCGTATCCAATCCTCCATGGTGACATCGGATCAAACATGGTGAGAATCGGAGTGATAATCGGGAGACTAGTAGTGAAGTAGATAGTTTATTTTAATGTGGTAGTGAAGTAAATAGTTTATTTTAATATTGTAGACTGGTAGTAAAGTAGCAGGGGAGATGAATGGACGGTTCCTTAGGAACTTATTCAACTAATTCAATAAAGTTTACTAATAGTTTATAATTACATGTCTTTTTATGAAACCTTGCAAATCTATTTACAGGATGTGTCTTTCTATGAAATCATACAAATTTAATTATAAACTTAAATCTATGAAACCATGCAAACTTGATTACAACTGTCTTTTTATGAAATCATGCAAATTTAATTAGAGGTCGTCTTTTTATGAAATTGTACAAATTTAATTTCATGTCTTTTATGAACTCATACAAATTTATTATATGTGTTTTTTATAAAACCATGCAAATTTAATTATATGTTGTCTTTTTATGAAATCATGTTCAAATATGTTTATTTTAATAGTCATATTCTCGTACCCGCACCCAAAATTTGGATCATTTTTAGCCGAGTTGTGTGTCCTTCAATTATGAGTTTGAAAGACCCAACTCTTGGATATATACATGTACCCGACAAATGTACCCGAATCAAGGTAACATAGATGATAACACAAAGTTCAATATTTTTTATTAGTAAAATTTGGGTGGGATCCTCTATGGTGACAATCGAAAACTCTATGAGTACCTTTTTTTTTTTTATAATTTGTTGTTGCTGCAGAAATTAGAAGGAGAAAGTAAGCATGCTTTATGGCACTAGTAGATCATCGATGCTTTATTATATAGTTACTATTATTACTAATTTTATCTTGGAGTCGTATAGTTCCATATAGGCAATTGTATCTTGGGAGTAGTAGGCTCACTTATGGAAGAAAAAAACATTTGAAAAAAAAGTATGAAAGCTGAAGGGACTCTTACTCAACCTTATAATAATTGTAAAAGTGGTCAAAGTGGTTGTATGCATGTACTCATTCATTGCATTCAAATCTGGTTGTATTCATTGCATTCAACTTTATAATAATTGTAAAAGTGGTCAAAGTGGTTGTATGCATGCACTCATTCATTGCATTCAAATCTAGTTATGTTTTTCCATGTTCATTCAATGAATCAATAGGTCAAGTTAGCAAACATAAAGCTATAATGAAGGCTTTTCCAATCCTAGTCAAGTTGAGCATGGAAGTTATTAATATTGGGACCTACTTGGATGCTTTAAGATGTTGATAGGTGTGATCTCTTTGTAATTTGTTAAGCATTTTTAATGGAATTCCCTTCCCAAATTATTCATTTAATATGTAGCCGCTTCTCTTCATTTAGCAAATATAATTGTTTTAATAGTCGTATCCCTGCCAAATTTTGGATTATTTTTAGTCGAGTCCGCATGTCCTTCAGTTGTGAGTTTGAAGGACCCGACTCTTGGATATGTACCCCTACCCGACACTCGTACCCGAGTCCAAGTAACATAGGTTGTCTCCAAACTAAATAAAAGAAGTTAAAAATCAAAACTCTTTATGGGTCTGAAGACCGTCATAGCATGTTCGTCATAAAATGTCGATAGTTGTAAGTCTACTCTTACAGCCCCGGTTCTCTTGTGAATGCTGAGATGAATCTTTGATGAACTTCAAGGGTGAGAAAAGAATAAATTAGCATATTATCAATATCACTTATTCACCCGGACATGTCGATTTTGCTAGTCCCGGGGCACAATTTTCGATGGAAAACTGAGAAAATGAAACGATTGTAAAAACAACGTTTCTAGCAACACTCCAAAGAAGGTGTTTGACAGAGATCCTTGGAGGATTCTGGATTACGGAAATCTAAGAAGATTTTGTAACAGCAGCAAAGGATTGTAGTACTTCTAAAAAGAAAGTACAAATCGAGTTGCTAGCAGCAACAGCAAAGTGGATGATAGGTAATAGATGGAAGAACAGCCGGCTGGGGTGAATTATCACCGCTGCTCAAAGCTTAATTCATCCCACACGAACAGCTTCCAGGAATCAGCAAGTTCGATGTAGAACTTTGGAATACTCCGCTCTTCTGCCTCCTCGGAAGGCGCACGAACTCCTGCGCTAAGTGGCGTTGGTGCTATTCTTCTCTTCTCTCTGTTACTATGTGTAATTGTGTTAAGAAACACTTGTCTATTATGTGTACTGAGAGAGAGCAGAGAAGCTTATATAGGCCACACTGCAACTGCCTAGTTAGCAAAATGTTCGGAACGTGGAAAAAAATCGCCCCGAACATTCTGCAACTGCTCAAATCGTGCACAAACACGATTTGAACCAACTTGCGCACAGTGCGTGCCACCTGCGCCATACGCGCACCGCGCGCACAGCGCCACCGACGCAACGTGCGCACCGCGCAACCAGCGCCACCTGCGCAACCAGAGCACCGCATACACCCTGCACCAACCGCAGCGCCAACTGTTGCACCATCTGGCTGCGCCAACTGGCACACCATCTGGCCGCACGAACGCACAGCGCGAACGGCTGCGCAAGTGGCTCACGCAACGACCGCAACTTAAGTACACTACGCCTAGCGACAATGCTGTCGTGCTAAGTGCAAAGTGCACCAACAAAATGCCACATTACGTCTCATGAGCCCGAGTCGAGTCCGAGTCCGAGTCGCTCCATTGGAAATTAATTTCCAAGAGCAAAAAGCATGAATTCTTCATTGTTGATTTGGCATTTTTTCCCGCTAGAAATATACCCCTACATGGCACACCCATGTGCACCTCCACACCACTTGTGCATCTCTAAACAAGTAAACTTATATAAAAAGATACATTTCTTTTGGCCTAGCCGATGGGGGACTAAAATTTCCAATATAAAGGCCAAAATTCCAACAATCCCCCACATGTCTCTATATATAGGTTTGAGTGTTCTCCAGAATAACTGTCCATCATGCATTAGGAGAGATGTCGCTGACGACTTGAATCTTTCCACATGGGTCAAACAACAGATTATAATACAAGAATGGACTAAGCCTTGAATTCTGCACCATAGTTGAAGTTCTTTCCACTCATATAATGTAGTTACATGTGCTTCTGGCTGCACATTAAAGGCCATGTGCCAGCCTAATTTCAGTGTATAATTTTGGACGTCTACAAGTTTACCATCAAGAAACGGCCTGCCATGTATGTCCATACACTATAGGTGAGTTTTTTATTAAAGAGACATGGCAATATGGCATAAAGCGCCTTGCGCTTTTCTTGCGGTGCTATGCCGCTATGACATGGCCTAAAGTTGAGGCATTACCCCTACCGGGAACATCATCTAGGGGTGAGCATTCGGTTTATTCGGTTTAAACCGAACCGAATAACCCAAAACCGAATTGGACCGAAACCGAATAAGCAAAACCGAAACCGAATCGAATTGGCCCAAAACCGAATCAAACCGAACCGAATTAAATCGGTTCGGTTTTCGGTTTATTCGGTTTATTCATATTTTTTTGATTTTTTTGAGCTTTTTTTGTTAATATATATATAGTAACTAGATATACATAGACATATTTAGTATATACCTATATATACTTAGTATATACTTATATATATTAATACTTATATATATTAATACTTATATATATAGTACACACACACACATACACACACACATATATATAAATAAATTAATTAAATTTTCTTATTCGGTTTTCGATTTTGGACCGAAACCGAAACCCAAAACCGAATAAAAAAATTTAGTATTTTCAAAACTGAAACCGAACCGAATTTTTTTAAAACCGAACCGAACCTCTTTTTCGGTTCGGTTCGGTTTTCGGTCCAAAACCGAATAATGCTCACCCCTAACATCATCGTAGTATCATACTACTGTAGCATGAGGTCACCGCCTCTTTGTAGTGTCATACTACCCAGCATGAAGTCTTAGGCTCCTTTGTGGTGTTATGCCGCAACGACATGGCTTGCAAGACCGAGGCTTTACCCCTGTTCGGATACCTCATCGTGGTGTCGTGCTACTGTAACATGAGGAACACCTCCCCTTTGTAGTGCTGACTACCCCTCTTTAATTTCATCATACAGCATTAGGTTACCTGTCTATTTGCAGTGCTACGCCGCTGTGACTTGGCTCGCAAAGTCGAGGCATTACCCTTTCGGGAACCTCATGGTTGAGTCACCCCACTGTAGCATGAAGTTTCACTCCTTGTAGTGCTGAGCTACCGTGCTTCCTATAAAGTACACCAGGTATTCACTCTGCCTGAGAACTCATTAAGGCGTTTAAGCCAACCTTCCCACAGGAACCGTTTTTTGCAGAAAACAACAGTAGACAACAGTGGTTTTAGGTCCGTAGCCTCTCCATGCCCTATAGGACATGTACCCACCGTTCCTGATATTCTTCCGGTTGATGGTCCTCCCTTGAACCAAAAGCTAGATGCCTAGTAAATTTCTTTTTGAACTAATAGCATAAAACTTTATGGTAGGAATACAATAACACAATATCGGAATACCTTCAAGCCCATTTCACTTGTTGTGTCATCGACCAGCTAACGCTTGAGGTCCTTGGTGAACGAATCCGCCAGATTTTCCTGACACCGAACATCAATCACTGCAATAACACCTCTCTTGATGAGATCGTATACTGCCCTGTGCTTTAACCGCACTATCCTCTTTTTTCGTTGAAGAAGCCATTTGATGCCATTGTCGCAGTCGTCTGGTTGTCGCAGTATATTGGAATTGTCGGTATTTGTGCCCCAACCACTGGAAGATCATACATGAGCTCCCGAAGCCATTTTGCTTCCTCCGCTGCGGTATCAAGTACAAAAAACTCAGATTTCATGGATGACCGCGAGAGCATAGTCTGCTTCTTCGACTTCCACGATATAGCAGCTCCACTCATTGTGAAAATGAATCCACATGTGGACCTCTCGCTCTCTACCTCTGAGCACCAGCTGGCATCACTGAAGCCTTCCACTACCGACGGATCTCCGCTGTAGTGCAGTGCATATGTCTGAGTCTTCTTGAGATATCTCATAACCCGTTTCACAGCTTTCCAGTGCTCAATGCCTGGGTTGCTTGTGAAACGATTCAGTATTCCCACGACGAAAGCTATGTCAGGCATTATGGCAGTAGTAGCATACATCAAACTTTCGATAACACTTGCGTACTCCAGCTGCATGATACTTTTTCCTGAATTAGGCTTCAGCTTTAGATCACACCTGTAAGGCGTATCGATCTCCGGAAGATCCTAATACCCATAGCGTGTGATCATCTTCTCAATATAATAAGACTGTGACGACGCTAGTCCAGTGTTTGTACGGATGATTTTGATCCCTAAGATCATATCAGCTTCCCCCAAGTCCTTCATACCGAACTTGCTCGAGATAAACTTCTTTGTCTCTGTGACACAGCCCATATCCGTACCTAGGATTAACATGTCGTCCACGTACAGACAAACGATTACACCTCTTCCATCAGCGAACTTTGTGTAAACACACTTGTCCATCTCGTTGACCATATAGCCATTTGACCTTATAACCTTGTCAAATTTCTCATGCCACATCTTGGGAGCCTGTTTAAGACCGTACAAGAATTTCACCAACTTGCAGAATTTGTCTTCAAGACCCTTGACGACAAATCCTTCTGGCTGTTGCATGTAAATCTCTTCGGTCAGCTCGCCATTTAGGAAAGCCGTTTTTACATCCATCTGATGTATCACTATCTTATGTATTGCTGCGAGAGCAATCAACGCTCTGATGGTAGTCATCCGGGCTACTGGAGCATACGTGTCAAAGTAGTCGATCCCCTGCTTCTGAGAAAATTCCTTGGCTACCAGCCTAGCCTTGAACTTGTCTATAGTTCCGTCTGCTTTCATCTTCTTCTTGAAGATCCATTTGCATCCGATGGATTTCGCTCCTTCAGGAAGATCAACCGACACCCAAGTGTTATTTGAGGGGATGGAATCAATTTCATTGTCAATCGCATCCTTCCAGAAAACTGCGTCTCTGGTCTTCATCGCCTCATCATTGGTAAGCGGATCTGCTTCCAGATGATAGGTGACAAACTCATTTCTGAAGTCCTTCGGCCTCCTCACACGCTTAGCTGACGGCTCAGCAAGTTCTGGTTCAACCGTTGTTTCAACATCTTCTTGGACTACATTCTCATTGAAAACTTCAGATTCTTGCACACCCTTATTGTTCTCCGAAATATCCGCAAGAACAATGTTCTTGTGCTTTGCAAATTTGTCTTCAAAATATTCTGCGTCACGAGATTCAATGATATGATTTGACTCAATATCAAGAAATCTGTTGTGAATCGACTCAATCGATTCACAAAAGAAAGCAAATAAAACAAAGAACAAGAGAAATAGAAACAGAATGATCTTTAATATAGGAAAAGAACAAAACTCCCAACTTTGATTGAACGGAACAAAGTAATAAAATCCTTCTTGATGACACTGGAGAGAGTTTTCTCAATCCAAGCATAAAAGTAATGACGGCTAGCTCTGACTATAAATAGAAAAGAAAAGCAAATCCTAGGAGGGTTATTGTGGTGAAAGACCACAATACCCCTCCATGACTAAAATAACTGAAAGGCCTAAAAAGTGGGCCTAAATGGCTCCACGTCTCCTGCGACGTGTGTAGGTGATAATGGGTGGACCCGCATCAATACCGCCCCCTAAAAGAGCCACCTTGTCCTCAAGGTGGAAATCTGGGAACTGCGTCTGTTGCTATAGACGCCTCTTCCTCCGTCGGATCCTCCTCCTCCTCCTCTTCCTCCGTGGTGGTCGTCGTGGGGGTAGATCCCCTCTCTGGAAGTTGGCGGGATCCGCCGTTTCTGCAAAGAAATTGCTGCCTCCGGTGTTCCTCGCCCCTCCTGGCGGCTCCGTCCCTCCCGTCCGAGCCGGAACTCCAGCTAAGCTCCTTCCCGAACCCGTGAACCTGTCACCGTAGTTCGAGGTCATCGTCCGACCCCCATAGGGGGCCCCAAGCCCTAGGGCCTCTCCCGGGTGTGGCGCCGGTCCGTCGGGACCGAAATGGTCGGCGGCGTCCGGCCACAGCCGCTCGCCGGCGGCTCCCCTGGCGCCGGCCGGCCCTGGGTGGCGGTCGGGGGACGGCCAGCGGCTGCCCACAGCAGCCGCGGCCCCGCCTGGGCTCGTGCGGCCTGCTGTGGCGCTCCCGCGGCCCTCGGCTGCTATCCGGCGGTGATCGCCGGCCGCCAGGGCCCAGCCCGGAGGTGCGGCGGCGACGGCGGTTGCGGGGCAGCGGCCGCCGACCGGTCCTTCTTCCTCCTCGGTCGCCTCCCCCTCCGCAGGAGCAAACCCTAGTTGATCGCCTAGGGTTTGGGTTGTTACCGCCTCCGCTTCCTCGCCGTGGATCTTCTTCGAGATGTTTTGTAAGAGCGTCATTATGGCCGTCGTCTCCTTCCGCATGTCCCGTATCTCCGTGCGGAGTTCCTGGTTCGTGGATGCTTGATCTTTAACGGAGGCCTCCATGGATTTCTTCAAGCTATCGATCTCGGCGGTGAAGTCCTCCCGAAGACCTCGGATCTTCTCGTCGATTGTGGTTCTCGTCCCGTCTGCCATGGCTCGTAGAGGGCTTTGATACCAATTGTTGTGAATCGACTCAATCGATTCACAAAAGAAAGCAAATAAAACAAAGAACAAGAGGAATAGAAACAGAATGATCTTTAATATAGGAAAAGAACAAAATTCCCAACTTTGATTGAACGGAACAAAGTAATAAAATCCTTCTTGATGACACTGGAGAGAGTTTTCTCAATCCAAGCATAAAAGTAATGACGGCTAGCTCTGACTATAAATAGAAAAGAAAAGCAAATCCTAGGAGGGTTATTGTGGTGAAAGACCACAATACCCCTCCATGACTAAAATAACTGAAAGGCCTAAAAAGTGGGCCTAAATGGCTCCACGTCTCCTGCGACGTGTGTAGGTGATAATGGGTGGGCCCGCATCAAAATCTCCGAGCATCACTCTTCTCGGCATAACCCAAGAAGATCGTCTTTGTAGTCCTTGTCCCAAGCTTCTGGATCTTCAGGTCTGGAAGCTTCACATATGCCAGACAGCCCCACACTCGAATGACATTCAAGTTAGGTCTGACTTTGAACCAGAGTTCATGAGTAGTAACGTCTGAAGTTGCATGAGGCACTCTATTTAGAATAAAAGTGACCGTCAATGCAGCTTCTCCCTAGTAGCATTTTAAAAGACCCGCAGTCAACAGCATTGAGTTAATCATTTCTGTCAAAGTTCTGTTCTTCCTCTCTGCTACTCCGTTAGATTGAGGAGAGTACGGAGCCATGGTCTCATTTACAATTCTATGTTCTTTGCAGAACGATACGAATTTATGAGACCGATACTCTCCACCTCGATCACTTCTTATTCTCTTGAGTTGTTGTCCAGTATGCCGCTCAGCCTCGGCCCTGAACTCCTTGAACTGCTCGAATGCTTCGTCTTTAGCCTTCAGCAAGTAGATGAACGCATACTTTGAGAAGTCATCGATGAAGGTTATGAAGTACTTCATCCCAGCCTTTGTACAGAACTGTTTGAAGTCACAGATATCGGAGTCTATTAACTCCAAAAGATCTGTACTTCGATTAATCCGAGGAAAGGATTTCCTTGTAATATTCGTTTGAGCACAAACTTCATATTTCTCTACCTTACTTCCACACTTAGAGATAAGTCATAGACTAGACATTCTGTTTATTCGTTAACAATGAACATGTCCTAGCCTATTATGCCACAACTCAAGAGTATAAGCAGAATGAGTGATTGCATTAATTACGTTGGATTGATTTACAAGCTGAATTTTGAACATTCTTTCGGTATAAAAAGCTTTTCTGAAATATGTTCTCTTTATGGACATCACCATTTGGCCAGCATTGATGTCCATCCTGAGGCCTGCATTGTAGAGTAGGCCTCCCAAGATCAGGTTCTTTGTGATAGCATGTACATGCTTCACACCTAGAAGCATCAGAGACTTCCCCGAAGTCAGTTTCAAAGCCACCGTCCCGATCCCGAGCACTTCAGCTTGTGCCTGGTTTGCCACCATAAACCACTTCAGAAGTTGGTGTATATGTGGTAAACCACTCCTTGCTAGAGCACACAAGGCAGGTGGCCCCAGTGTCTACCCACCAGTTATAGTCAGCCCCTACCGCATCGACCTGTACAATCATTGCAACAACGTCAGTGATCATAGAAACATTGCTAGGCTCTCCTTGCTCTGATTGCTTGGTCTTTGCTTTGCATTCACTCTTGAAGTGGTCCTTCTTGCCATACTTGAAACAAGACATCTGAGACTTTGCCTTCTTTTGCTTGAAAGAAGTCCCCTTCACGTTCAGATTGTTAGGGTCCTTCTTCTTGCTGTAGGAAGCCGCATGCTTTACCCTTGGTTCCTTGGTATGATCCAAATTGGCGTTAGCCAATTGCTTGGACAGTGCGCCCATCTTCAGTTGAGCCCGCATCTGGTCCTCAACATAGACTTCCTGCAGGAGATCTTCCAGACTGACCTCCAACTTCTTCCTATGCATGTTTGCATAGAACTTTCTCCACCCAGCAGGGAGCTTCGAAACGATCCCTCCAACAACAAACTTGTCGGAGAGGGACATCGCCTCGTCCTCCAACTTATGTCGCAGCTTCAGGAACTTTCATCTGCGGCAGCATTGACTTCTCGTCCTCAAAGAACCACTTGTGCTATTTCTCAACAAGAAATATCTTGCTACGGTTCTTATCATTCTCGTACAGTTTCTCTAGAGACTCCCAAATCTCTCTGACAATAGTCTTCTTTGAATATGATTCAGCAAGAGAATCTTCCATAGCATTTAGGATCATAAGCCTACAAATACTATTGTCCCTTCTCCACTTGGCATGGTTCTTAGTAGCCACAGAAATTGCGGCTGCAGATCCAGTTTCTGGAATAGTAGGTTCCTCCTCAAACAACACATGATCAACATCAGAGAACTGAATATTGAGAAAAACCTTTCTTTTCCAGATTTGATAGGGCTCACCATCAAATTGCTCTAACTTTGAGAAATCAGGATTGACTAGCGAAGCACGCAAGTTTTTCATCTTTGAATTAAGCTTTGAGATTGTTAGTCTCAGGACGCAATTTTCGATGGAAAATTGAAAAAATGAAACGATTGTAAAAACAACGTTTCTAGCAACACTCCAAAGAAGGTGCTTGACAGAGATCCTTGGAGGATTCTGAATTACAAAAACCTAAGAAGATTTCGTAACATCAGCAAAGGATTATAGTACTTCTAAAAAGAAAGTACAAATCGAGTTACTAGCAGCAACAACGAAGTGGATGACAGGCGAAAGATGGAAGAACAGCCTGCTGGGGTGAATTATCACCACTGCTCAAAGCTTAATTCGCCCCACACGTACAGCTTCCAGGAACCAGCAAGTTCGACGGAGAACTTTGGAACACTCCGCTCTTTTGACTCATCGGAAGGCGCACGGACTCCTGCGCTAAGTGACGTCGGTGCTATTCTTCTCCTCTGTTACTCTGTGTAATTTTGTTAAGAAACACTTGACTATTATGTGTACTGAGAGAGAGAGCAGAGAAGCTTATATAGGCCATACTGCAACTGTCCAGTTAGCAAAATGTTCGAAACGTAGAAAAAAACCGTCCCGAACATTCTGCAACTGCTCAAATCGTACACAAACACGATTTAAACCAACTGGCGCACAGTGCGCGGCGCGCGCCACCTGCGCTATATGCGCACCGTGCGCACAGCGCCACTAGCGCAACGTGCGCACCGTGCGCACCTGTGCCACATGTGCACCGCGCAACCTGCGCCACCTGTGCACCACGCACACCCTGCGCCAACCGCAGCGCCAACTGCAGCACCATCTGGCCGCGCGAACGGGCAGCACGAACTGGCGCGCGAACGACTGTGCAAGTGGCTCGCGCAACGAGCGCAACTTAAGCGCACTATGCGCCTAGCGACGATGCTGTCGTGCTAAGTGCAAAGTGCGCCAACAAAACGCCACATTACGTCTCACGAGCCCATGAGCCCGAGTCCGAGTCCGAGTCGCTAAGTCCCTACGGGGCTTAGCTTCATTGGAAATTAATTCCCAAGAGCAAAAAGCATGAATGCTTCATTGTTGATTTGGCCTTTTTTTCCCGCTAGAAAAATACTCCCACATGGCACACTCATGTGCACCTCCACACCACTTGTGCATCTCTAAACAAGCATAGCTTATATATATATATATATATATATATATATATATATATATATATATATATATACATTTCTTTTGGCCTAGCCGATGTGGGACTAAAATTTCCAATGCAAAGGCCAAAATCCCAACAGATTTCTCATCTGAGGTAACGGCAGATCTTCGTATTACTGATGGAGCATTTGTTATTATTGATTGTGTAGAGTGTTTGCTCCCACATAGAAACAATTTTTTTACAATAGCTAGGTGCTTTGTTGGACCTAGTAGTTCAATGTTCTCCTTCCTTAGTCCCACATCCATTATGTACAAAAGAGGAAGGCTCTCCTTTCTCAACATGTTTCTTATAGCTTCAAGTTGAAGAAGAAGCAAATTTATCATAGTTTGCTTCATTCAGTAGCCAATATATATCCAATTTCCAATGGATGACTGTTTGGGGGATCCAAGGAAGATTGATTCCAAGATGAATTCAGAGGAAGGAAATTGCAAAGTTCGTTCTCAGGGCAGCACTATGCCCCTGTTTCCAACACTCTCAAATAACCGAAGAATAGTTTGTCCTTCTTCTGGAAATGTTTGAAAGCTGGACACTTGGTAAGTTTGCAGGCTCTTGCATTTCTGAAGGCGCAAAAGATTTCTTTAGAAATTTCATGCATATCATTTTTGTCTTATCCTTTTGATGCATCTTCAGAAGTCTTCAAAGAATACTCCTTTAAACATTGTGGGTCTAGAGATTAGCTTAAGATGCTTCTTCTAAACCATTGTGGGTATGAAACTGGTTCTTAATATTTTGTTTTCGTCGACAACGAGTTTGAAGTGGTGGAAACTGAAGGCCATTTGTGGGTTGTGTTTGCAGTGTTGAGGCATTTATAGTTGCAAGCTGGGCTTCAATTTTGGTTATGGCTTTTGGATGCATTTGGTAAAATAGGGTCTCAGTTTAAGTAGAAGGTAATCTAGGTCGTATATTTCAATGATGCAGAACTTGTACTGCTTCGGATCAATTCTTTTAGTGTCTCAGAGTTGCCATCTCTGCTATTCTTCTAAAGCTGCATGAATGTGACTTCTGTCACATCATGATTATCCTCCTAGGTTTTCATCTAACTGAAGTTACTTCCACTTAAGATGCTGCCAATATGCAATCATACAAGAACATTAACCCTAAACGAATAAGGTTAAGGCTTCTCTTATATTCCTAGAAAAACCTGCAAATGAATGAAACAGATTTCGGAGAACTTGGTAGGAAATTGTACTACACTTGGATGGCTCTAGGTGGTATTACTGCCAATTGTAGATGACAGATCAAGGCTAGATAGACCGAAAGCTCATATTTACCTTTGGCTGCTAGGAAATCATTCAGTCTCCACGATCCGAGAAGTAGCTATTTTTAGGGCCAATTAGGGACGGACACAGTAAGGGAGAAGTGGGATAAACTGATCACACTAAAAAAAATTTAGAAGTCCTAAAGTCATAAGTTGTGTATTGTGCTACACTACACAGAATGAACTTATGACTTTAAGACTATTTGTTCTTTTTTAGTAGGGTCAATTGATCCCACTTGTCTTTACTGTGTTCGTCCCTGTTAGGAAGAGAAAAATTCATATTGTTTGTATGAAAATTTTGTTGGAAAGAGAGAATTAGACAATTGTTGGGAAGCCACTGACTAGAGAAACACAAGTACGTCTAATTCGTAAGTAATCATGAATTTAGTAAGTCTTGTTCGTAGTGATGATATTATACAATTTCACGTCTTAGCCATACTTATGATCGACCTAGTATTGGTTAGACTTATGGATTCTTTTATTGATACGGTTAAGATAGCTTAGATACCCGGATGGGAGATAAATTAGGTTTCGTTCACTATTTCATGATACAAAAAAATAAAAAAACACTAAGGTGTCGACACCAAAATTTGCAAATGTGAATGCTTCTCCTGAAATCAACAAGAAATTCATCACTCTAGTCCTCCCATGATCCCTCGGGTCCCTCGTATAGAGATCAACTTGAATGGGCTTCCTGCTGATCCTGGATTAAGAAAGAATGTTAATGAGTATGATGCTAATAACAAGAAGGTTCGACGATGATATTTACAAAAATGATCATGTCAACCTAGAAATTATCATTTTTTGGGGACTCTACTTCGGAGTGAATCGTAGTTTTGTTGCTGCTTGGTTTGGGAGATACGATTGGTTGGTTTGTTTTATTATCTATTCAAACCCAACTATGGACACCAAAGTGGTGGTTGTACATTTGTTAGAGAGGGGTATAGAAATTGGAAGAAGAAGAACAGATTTGGTATTCATGTTGGAGATCATAATAGTACTCATAATCAATGTTCAAGGGCTTGCAGTTATCTTCTACTACTTCAGTGACAACATATAGAAGTTTGCATGTCTAATCAATCCGAAAAAGTTCAATCAAATTATTGTATTCGATTGATTGCATCAGTTGATTGTATTATGTTTCTTTTGAGTCAAGGTTTGGTTTTTCATGGTCATGATGAATATGAGGATTCGACAAATCAAGATAACTTTCTTAAACTCCTACGATTTCTTGCCGACCACAATGTGGAAATCAACAATATTGTATCAAAGAATGCTCCTGAAAATCATAAATTGACATCACCTAGAATTCAAAAGGAGATTGTTAGTGCTATTGCAAGTAAGACTACAAATGCAATCATTAGAGGAATGATTCAAACCAAGAGGCACCGACAATATTCGTTGGTATTTCAACTTATGAAGTTGGCATTAATCTTACCTGTTGCGACAGCAACCGTCAAGAGGGTATTTTTAGCCATGAAAATTATCAAAACTCAGCTACGCAATCGACATGGAGATGAGTTTATGAATGACTTTTGGTCGCTTACATTGAGAAAAATATGTCTAGGACTGTCAACAATGAAGACAATATCAACAATTCTAGAATATGTGCAATCGGAGAGTAGTACTCTAATGTGAGATTATTTATCTTGTTTTTTGTAAGGGGCTTTCTCTACATTTGAGGTTGAACACCCCCCCCCCCCCCCCCCTCTCTTTTAAATTCATGTGGCCATCCCTGGGACCAATGGTACAACACCACTGCCAACAATGGTCACTCATCAATTCAGTGTCTTTATGCACAAGGTATGCACACCAGTGGAAAATATCCTAGGAAAAAGGAGACTAAATTCTTGACTTTGATATGATTTGATGCACGGATCCATATTGGACAACTGATCTATGTTTTAGAGTAACTCACGATGAAAACAAGCATGAAAATACAGAAATTAAATAATTTCCTATCAACAAGGCTAAGATTAGACTAGGGTCGATCATATAAGCTTTCTTTTAGTGCTAGCAGCCATTTAGTCCTACATAACTAAGTTTACCTCTAAAGATATGCCTAAACTTCCACTCCACATCATGAATGTCCCGAGCAACAAGCTCCTGCGCTGGTGGCTGCAGAGAGAAATCCTGAAAACAAACACCCAAGACTGCCGTGTCAATCATTTCTAAAGGCATTGCCAATAAAAACAATACTCAACAAACATGCAACTTGCACACGACCAACAAACCAGAGGAGGGAACACTTTCTCAGCCGCACGCCGAGGCACGGAGAACCCTCCATGGGTGCTCGTGTCGCTCGCAGTAAGAGTCTTGCAGAAGTAGTTTGTCGGCTGTTTGCTTGTGATGCCCATCTCGATGGGCACATAAGTATCCTTCTGTTCTTGCTGCAATGTAACGCCAATTGTCCTCGATAACCACAAAAAATTAATCCCCAACAGGACCAATGTATATATATCGATTCTTACCGGGTTTAATGGTTGCAGTGTCATCTGAGCATACATTTCATCAGTCTCTACATCTGCCTGCATCTCCAGTTCCACAACAATCAGCATTAAACCGATAGACCTAAAACTATTGGAAAACCGAAAACTCACATGCATTGTGACATTGTGCAGCTGGCACATCAGCAGAGAGGGCAAGTTCGGATAATTCGGGATGTGTCCCTCAACCTCCTTGTTAGTCGACACTGCAACCTTTCATTTCCACACAACCATAACACAACATTCAACAATCGGTGCCGTCCCCAACACCACGTTGGACAAGTATCGAACACCACAAGGACACCGCAAATTTCACTAGGACACGCGGAAACAAAATAAAGACTCCAACTTGATCACCTGCTCGCTGTGGCCCTGGGGGAAGTAGACGACGCACGTGCCGACGGTCGGTAGGCAGACGAGCGGCCCGGCGCACGCGTGCCAGAGCTCCGAGTTCAGGCTCCTCTTCTCCCCCTCCTCCCCTCCTAGTAAGAATCAAATATTTCACATTTCCCCTCACTTTCCCACAACCAAACAAACAACAATCACTACTAAATAATGCACAAAAATCCCCAAAAAGAAGAAGAAAAAAATACCATTCTCGTCGTTCTCCCCCAGGCCGAAACTCGAGTTCATCTCCGTCAATTAGCTCAGATAAAAGCTCCACAGCTCCATCAACAACTGAGAAAACAAGAAATTAGGGTTTCCGCAAACGGAAACGACTCACATTCTATATATATATATAAAAAGAGCAAAAACGGGACATTGAACTCACAATAGGGTTTCTGAAAGAGGAAATTTGAAAATTTTGAGGTCAGAAGAAGCTCAGCGGAGCTCGGAGAAGCTCTCGTCGCTGCTCGAAATCGCCATTGGAGGAGCTCTCGAAGAAGGAAGGAGAAGGATTTTGTAATAGTGCAAAAAATGGAAAACTATTTAAATGACCCCGAGCTTTTTTGGAAGGGATCGTGGCCGTTGAAACTTGAAATTTCGCTTGGCCGTCAGATGTGTCAGAGTGACGTGACCGCACACATGTGCTTCTACTTTTTTATTAGTCGCTGTCAGTTACAGTACGGACTCCCAGTTCGAAAAGACTCCTAATAATTTAAAAATTAAAGGGTGTACTTTTGTACTGGTACCTCCATAAAACTCAAAATTATATACCTATATTCTAATATTTTACTTTTGCCATTGCTTATGCATTGCATATGCAATTTTTTCTTTTCGTTTTACAAATATGTTTGGATGCTTACAAGTGTTAAGATTTGGAAGTAGTCAAATTTAGGGGTGAGCATTATTCGGTTTTGAACCGAAAATCGAATCGAACCGAACTGAATCTCTTATTCGGTTTAAAAAAAAACGGTTCGGTTTCGATTTTGAAAATACAAAATTTTTTTATTCGGTTTCGGTTACGGCTTTGGATTTCGGTTTCGGTCCAAAACCGAAAACCGAATAAAAAAATTTAGTTTATATATATATATATATATATATATATATATATATATATATATATATATATATATATATATATACACTAGCATATGTGCACGTGCCTTACACGTATTTTAACATTTCTTAATTAGTTTAGGAAAACTCTTTAGGAAGACCAAAGGTGTCACGCCCCAGAACCAGAATACTGGAGAGCGGGGGCAGACATAGCCAGCTACGTATAACGGAATGGAATCCACACCGCTATACGATCACGGCTGTCTAGATATGTGATGGTTTCACTACAATCCATCAGTCTCTTAAGGTCATAAAATAGCCTATTGTCTCAATCTCAACCAACTAATAATAATTACAAGATGTCAGACCACCAAATACACAATAGTAAGGCGTCCCATACATTATATATCCGGAATGATCATGAAGCTAGTCGTTACAAAATGTGAGGACTAGCAAGAGTTCAGTCATACATGATCAACCCTCGGGGCTTGTCAATCATGTTACAGCCCGTAGGCAGACAGTAAGTAAGTACAATCGAGCTAACACTTGCTCGTCGGCTAAACGTCTCAAAAGAATAATTTACAATATTACTGTGGAAGAACAAAAGAAACCCACTCGATGCCCTGGTTACGCCTGGTGACCACCATCGGGCTGGAAAGCAGGGAGATCCTTTGGTGCTGCTCCGATATCTGGCCATACAAAACCAGCTGGGTCAGACCCCATAAAGAGCAAGTGCCACAAAGGAGGCTTCACTTAAGAACTAAAACCAACAAATCATTAGCATTCAACATGTAAGAAAATAATAAGTAACACAGATTGAGGTTTGTGCACTACCAATGCACTTATCCCAATCAGAGAAAATAATTAAGTGAGGCATCATTGACATAAAAGAACTGGAGAATCATGTTAAATAAAATATAGCTGGACAATATATGAAGAGAAAACGAAGGTACTATTCCGGAAGCCAGGTTACAATCCTTAAACCAAACAAGGACCGAGATTGGAACCCTTCACCTGAACAGAACTTAGTCTCTGATTATTTATTGCTCAAGTTGCCAATCATTTAGGTAAAAGGAGAGAGTACAATGATAAAAGTGACAATGAAGAGTGCAATACACTAGAGTGACAATAGAGTACAATCGTTATAACAATCTGGAGTGACAATCATTATAGTGACAATCTGGAGTGACAATCATTCAATCATTCCGGTATAATCTTTCAATCAATCACTTCTAGACAATACTATACTGGACTAGACTCCATCCAAGTAACCACGGCCAATCATTGCCTACGGCTTTCTACATTAACTAACTAGGGTTATCACAATCCTAGTTACTAGCAAGATGCAATGAGATGCTCCAAGTAGTCACAGGCCCTGCAGCTATCCAGGTTATCCAGGCAATTATTATAGTGACAATCTAGAGAGTACAATGCATTAGAGTGACAATAGAGTTCAATCATTTAAGTGACAATGGCAGGTGCCCCACATAACAGTGGGCTGGAAATGTGCCCTACTCGTCGGCAGGCTACAAGTCCAAACATTTGCGACCGGAATAACGGGATCGCCTGTAACTGGAGAACATCTCTTCATGTCTAATGAATTATACTAGTCATTAACCTTAGTCCATTTCAGTAGGTACTCCTGACCGTGGTACTCAGGAGTCCCCTCCTAGACATGATGCAAAACAGGACTGGATTATTTGTACAAGCACAATCGCCCACGGTGTCATGATTAATTAAACAGATCATGTCATGTCAGGTAGCCGTCGCAACAGCTATTCAAGATATATCAGGTCAGGTTATCATGCCAAGTGTACTTTGTCAGGAGTGCGCCACGGCGGACCACTATCATGTCATGTCAGGTTATTATGTCAGGAGTGCACCACTACGGGTCACTATCACGTCATGCTCAATTATCAATTCCAAACATATTAAGTAAATTCATGATTATCAAGTTCAGGACAAAAAGGCGTAAGGATATAAAATGGACGTTAAATATCTAATAAAATATCAATATACAGGGCCATAGAAGATCCAGGATAATCAGGCTACGCTCAGGCAGCATACGCTCAGGTCATACGCTCAGGTTATACGCTCACAAAAGGCAGCGTATGCACTCCATACGACTCCTCGTCACACAAGTCAGCGTATGCAAGCCATACGCTCATAAAAGACAACGTATGGGGTCCATACGACTCCTTGTCAAACAAGTCAGCGTATGCAAGCCATACGCTCACAAAAGGCAGCGTATGGGGTCCATACGACTCCTTGTCAAACAAGTCAGCGTATGCAAGCCATACGCTCACAAAAGGCAGCGTATGGGGTCCATACGACTCCTTGTCACACAAGTCAGCGTATGCAAGCCATACGCTCACAAAAGACAGCATATGCACTCCATACGACTCCTCATCAAGGTAGCGTATGAGATCCATACGCTTCCAAAAGGCAGCGTATGGAGACTGCGCTGCACTAAAGAGCGCGCGCAACTCAGTGGCACAAGCTAAAAAGCTCGAGCACTGCTCACTGTCTTCTCCAAAACAGTAAGAACTCTATGGTTTGAACCTAAAACTTCAAAATCCATAACTTGGTCAAAATAAGTCCAAATCCAACTTTTCAAAGGTCAAAATTGGGTAGAATAAAATTCTCTACAGCATGGAACCCTCAAAACTTGAAAACAAAGAAGTTTGATAGATCAAAACCACCAAAATCCGAAAATAAGCAATTTATAGATCTACGAAAATTAAAGCTTTAAAATAGAAAATGACAAGTTCTAATGTGTCTTAGAAACATGAGAAGAAGCTAATGGAACAATAAAAAAATGGATTCTCTTGTGGAAGCAAGTTGCACTTGCCTAGACCTCTCTCTTCTCTCTTTGGTAGGTGAAGGAAGTAAATGGAAGAAGAAGATGAATAATGAAGAGAGAGAATGAAGAGGGCTAATAAATACAAATTGTGGTGGTAGGTAGGGGGTTCACCTTGGGTTCATTATGAACCAAGAGCAATCCCAAACCGAACCAAGCCAACCCAAACCAAGAATAAACCAAGCCCAAATAAACTAATGAACCATTAAACTATCAATGCCAATAAAACCATGCCAATGCAAAATAAACCAAGATAATTAACCATGAATAAATAAAATATGGGTCCAAAACACGTATATGTACACTAAATACGTATCACGAATTTGGGACATTATATCCTACCCACCTTAAAAGAATTCCGTCCTCGGAATTTAATCAAGAGGCTAGAGATGTAAGGGAAAGCTATTCTATCATAGGCAATCTACCACTACCAATCAATCATACAATCATTCATGCAAGCAAGGATTCGAAGCGTAAGGCATAAGGAAGATATTACACCTTAAGAGTCAAACCAGCCGGGACGACCTAATCAGATATCATCCTCATGCTCCCAAGTTTGACTCTCCCAAAGAGGGATGGCTCTAAGCAACACGGACTAAACTGATAGTCTTGCGCTTGAGGTCTCTCTCCTTGGTCAAACATGGACACGGGCCTATCCTCATACGAAAAGGTTGGTACCAATAACCAGTTTCGAATGACCTAGGATATGGTTCGGGTCCAGAATGTACCGTTGAAATTAGGATACATGAAATACGTCATGCACCCCGCATAATGATGGTAGAAAAGCAAGATGAGAGGACACATATACCTCTCGGTCGATTCTGAACCTGAGCCTGGGCTAAGGCAAACTGTCGCGGGTTCTATTGCTGGAAAGTCTGGGCCTGAGTCGGCAATGGCCTCGGGAACGGGAACTGCTGTTGCTGGTGAACTAGAGCTGGTGCTGGTGCTGGTCCCCCAACCGAGGGACTAGATACTATCGATGCTGAATCAACTCTGAATGGGCAGGACCCTACCCTATGGTCCGGTGCTCCACACAATAAACACAATCCCAACGCCTTGCGACACTCCTCTACCACGTGTCCAGGCTTCCCACAATAAGAACAACCCACGGCGAAAGACTGCGCTTGCTTCTGTTTCTGCTGAGAGTACGTCGGGGTTGAGTGCTGAACCGACGTCACTGAGGCCGCTTGCCTTGGAGCTCCAATAGTCAAAGCCCTGGCTGCCGGGGCTGGGGCTGAAGACTGATTCATTTGACTATGGGACCGCTTCCGACCTCCGGTCCTGTCCACTATTCTCTGGGAGGTATACTCGTGCCTCCTTGCTGCTCGCAACACCGCATCATAGGTCTGATGCTCGAACTGTTCTACTGTCAATATAATCTCCAAGTGAAGTCCCTGTTGGAACCTCTGCGCTCTGTCAAATTCGGTTGCCACCAAGGTGGGAGCAAACCGACTGAGTCTGGAAAACTCGGCCGCATAACCGTCGACCGTCCTCCCCATCTGCTTAAGATTACTGAACCTGGTCTGCAAGTCATACCGAGCCACTGCATCATAATACTTGGTCTGGAACTTTTCGCTGAACACTGCCCAGGAGACAGGTGTTGCCAATCCCACTGCTTGTGCGGCCCACCAACTGCGGGCTAGATCCAATAACTGTAGACGCACCACAGCCACCTTATCATCTTCTGGTATCTTCGCGGCTTCGAGAATCACCTCTATATCTTGTAGCCAAGCATCGACAGCAATGGCATCCTCGCTGCCATCGAAGAATGGAGGGTTCAGACGCTTGAAACTGTTGACCGTACTGTTCCCTCGGGGACCACTTCTATTCAGAGCATCTTGTGCTACTTGGTGCAGGGCATCTCCCTGACGATCTTGGGACGCAAGCAACTCACGGATGAGTCCTACCAATCCTCCATCCTCTGACCCTGCTGGCTGGTCGGGCTGAACTGGCGGTACTGGTTCTCCAGGAGGCACGGCTCGGGAGGCTGCTGCTGAGGACTGAGCTCCTTCTGGCTGATCAACAGGAACGATGTCACTGAAGCAATGACATCAGGGATATTAAGGAAGGACCAGGATAGATCAATGATACAAGCATGTTATCAAGTCAGGAATTCAGGAAGATAAGAAGATACGAGTGGAGATCAAAGGCGAGTACAGATTGAGACATTTATTCGGTAAACCCTCACACATCTTGATTTACAAGACCTGCATAGGCCACCACTTAAACCATGTCACGCCCCAGAACCAGAATACTGGAGAGCGGGGGCAGACATAGCCAGCTACGTATAACGGAATGGAATCCACACCGCTATACGATCACGGCTGTCTAGATATGTGATGGTTTTACTACAATCCATCAGTCTCTTAAGGTCATAAAATAGCCTATTGTCTCAATCTCAACCAACTAATAATAATTACAAGATGTCAGACCACCAAATACACAATAGTAAGGCATCCCATACATTATATATCCGGAATGATCATGAAGCTAGTCGTTACAAAATGTGAGGACTAGCAAGAGTTCAGTCATACATGATCAACCCCCGGGGCTTGTCAATCATGTTACAGCCCGTAGGCAGACAGTAAGTAAGTACAATCGAGCTAACACTTGCTCGTCGGCTAAACGCCTCAAAAGAATAATTTACAATATTACAGTGGGAGAATAAAAGAAACCCACTCGATGCCCTGGTTACGCCTGGTGACCACCATCGGGCTGGAAAGCAGGAAGATCCTTTGGTGCTGCTCCGATATCTGGCCATACAAAACCAGCTGGGTCAGACCCCAGAAAGAGCAAGTGCCACAAAGGAGGCTTCACTTAAGAACTAAAACCAACAAATCATTAGCATTCAACATGTAAGAAAATAATAAGTAACACAGATTGAGGTTTGTGCACTACCAATGCACTTATCCCAATCAGAGAAAATAATTAAGTGAGGCATCATTGACATAAAAGAACTGGAGAATCTTGTTAAATAAAATATAGCTGAACAATATATGAAGAGAAAACGAAGGTATTATTCCGGAAGCCAGGTTACAATCCTTAAACCAAACAAGGACCGAGATTGTAACCCTTCACCTGAACAGAACTTAGTCTCTGATCATTTATTGCTCAAGGTGCCAATCATTAAGGTAAAAGGAGAGAGTACAATGATAAAAGTGACAATGAAGAGTGCAATACACTAGAGTGACAATAGAGTACAATCGTTATAATAACAATCTGGAGTGACAATCATTATAGTGACAATCTGGAGTGACAATCATTATAGTGACAATCTGGAGTGACAATCATTATAGTGACAATCATTCAATCATTCCGGTATAATCTTTCAATCAATCACTTCTAGACAATACTATACTGGACTAGACTCCATCCAAGCAATCACGGCCAATCATTGCCTACGGCTTTCTACATTAACTATCTAGGGTTATCACAATTCTAGTTACTAGCAAGATGCAACGAGATGCTCCAAGTAGTCACAGGCCCTGCAGCTATCCAGGTTATCCAGACAATCATTATAGTGACAATCTAGAGAGTACAATGCATTAGAGTGACAATAGAGTTCAATCATTTAAGTGACAATGGCAGGTGCCCCACATAACAGTGGGCTGGAAATGTGCCCTACTCGTCGGCAGGCTACAAGTCCAAACATTTACGGCCGGGATAACGGGATCGCCTGTAACTGGAGAACATCTCTTCATGTCTAATGAATTATACTAGTCATTAACCTTAGTCCATTTCAGTAGGTACTCCTGACCGTGGTACTCAGGAGTCCCCTCCTAGACATGATGCAAGACAGGACTGGATTATTTGTACAAGCACAATCGCCCACGGTATCAGGATTAATTAAACAGATCATGTCATGTCAGGTAGCCGTCGCAACAGCTATTCAAGATATATCAGGTCAGGTTATCATGCCAAGTGTACTTTGTCAGGAGTGCGCCACGGCGGGCCACTATCATGTCATGTCAGGTTATTATGTCAGGAGTGCACCACTACGGGTCACTATCACGTCATGCTCAATTATCAATTCCAAACATATTAAGTAAATTCATGATTATCAAGTTCAGGACAAAAAGGCGTAAGGATATAAAATGGACGTTAAATATCTAATAAAATATTAATATACAGGGCCATAGAAGATCCAGGGTAATCAGGCTACGCTCAGGCAGCATACGCTCAGGTCATACGCTCAGGTCATACGCTCAGGTTATACGCTCACAAAAGGCAGCGTATGCACTCCATACGACTCCTCGTCACACAAGTCAGCGTATACAAGCCATACGCTCACAAAAGGCAACGTATGGGGTCCATACGACTCATTGTCAAACAAGTCAGCGTATGCAAGCCATACGCTCACAAAAGGCAGCGTATGGGGTCCATACGACTCCTTGTCAAACAAGTCAGCGTATGCAAGCCATACGCTCACAAAAGGCAGCGTATGGGGTCCATACGACTCCTTGTCACACAAGTCAGCGTATGCAAGCCACACGCTCACAAAAGGCAGCGTATGCACTCTATACGACTCCTTATCAAGGTAGCGTATGAGATCCATACGCTTCCAAAAGGCAGCTTATGGGGACTGCGCTGCACTAAAGAGCGCGCACAACTCAGTGGCACAAGCTAAAAAGCTCGAGCACTGCTCACTGTCTTCTCCAAAATAGCAAGAACTCTATGGTTTGAACCTAAAACTCCAAAATCCATAACTTGGTCAAAATAAGTCCAAATCCAACTTTTCAAAGGTCAAAATTGGGTAGAATAAAATTCTCTACAGCATGGAACTCTCAAAACTTGAAAACAAAGAAGTTTGATAGATCAAAACCACCAAAATCCGAAAATAAGTAATTTCTAGATCTACGAAAATTAAAGTTTTAAAATAGAAAATAACAAGTTCTAATGTGTCTTAGAAACATGAGGAGAAGCTAATGGAACAATAAAAAAAATGGGTTCTCTTGTGGAAGCAAGTTGCACTTGCCTAGACCTCTCTCTTCTCTCTTTGGTAGGTGAAGGGAGTAAATGGAAGAAGAAGATGAATAATGAAGAGAGAGAATGAAGAGGGCTAATAAATACAAATGGTGGTGGTAGGTAGGGGGTTCACCTTGGGTTCATCATGAACCAAGAGCAATTCCAAACCGAACCAAGCCAACCCAAACCAAGAATAAACCAAGCCCAAATAAACCAATGAACCATTAAACTATCAATGCCAATAAAACCATGCCAATGCAAAATAAACCATGATAACTAACCATGAATAAATAAAATATGGGTCCAAAACACGTATACGTACACTAAATACGTATCACGAATTTGGGACATTATAAAAGGGTAGTCTTCCTAATTACTAAGTTGTCCTTATTAAAATTAATGAACTATTTTTAATTAGTATAAGTATGTTAGGGTATTTCCGGAATTCAAAAGTTTCACCATCTAAGTTTTTCTATTATATATATATATATATATATATATATATATATATATATATATATATATATTTTATATATAATATATATATATATATATATATATATATATATAGTTATTATATATATTAACAAAAAAAACACAAAAAAATTCAAAAATCGAATAAATCGAAAATCGAACCGATTAATTCGGTTCGATTCGGTTATTGACCAATTCGGTTCGGTTTCGGTTTTGCTTATTCGGTTTCAGTCTAATTCAATTTTCAGTTATTCAGTTCGGTTGGAACCGAATAAACCGAATACTCACCCCTAGCCAAATTCAGTTCAGATTATTTAGATGTTTGTTAAACTCAAATTGGAAGTGTAACTTATAGTACTGTATTTATTTGAATGTTACAATAAAGTAAAAATAGAAAAGAAATATGATCACCATATTATATATGGGTAAGCTTATTCCCACTCGCCACCGCGAACTACTTCTCATAGTTTTTGCTAGAAAATAACTAAGGATGTCATTACATAAATAATTTGGAAAAAAATAACTTTCTAAAAAATGTACAAGCAATATTATTTTGCATAATGAATCCATATAAAATTAAACAAATATGCAATTTATGCTTTGGTAGAATTAATTTTAATATTACATAATATTTTCTTTTCTTTTTTCTAACTCAGATTTTTCTTTCCTCTCTCTCTCTCTCTCTCTATATATATATATATATATATATATATTATAGAAAAACAATATATATATATATATATATATATATATATATATATATATATATATATATATATATATATTGTAGAAAAAATATATATTGTAGAAAAACAAATTCTTGTCTTCTCATTTTTTTTCTAAAAAATTAAATTTAAAAATATGGATGCTACTGGTTCTAACCACCCTTATGGAGGTGATTCGGAACAAAATTTTGCTTACTATACTGATTTGTTTGAAAATAATCATATTCCTGATTATGTACCACATACACAAATGTTACCTCTTGAAATTAGAAGTATGGATACAAATATTGTAAATAGGAAAAAGAATAGTTTTATGGAAATATTATGAAAACTTATATGTCATTGATAATGAAGGCGTAACCAATTTTAGATCTAAAAGATCAAAAATCAATAGCTACAGGTGCACAGTGCAAGAAATTAGAAAAAAAATTAAATGTAAAATGATGGCATGGTGTCACGACCCGCTCCCACTTTTGGGATACGAGTACATAGCCAATTTTAGCCTATGCTGCAGCATTGACGGTAGTACGCTTTCCATGATAACATGGTCCACAACAAAAACAATATGCACATAACATCCACATCAACCCTCAAAGATAATATCTAATAGTCAACAATAAACTAAAGAAAACTATCAAAATAATCCATTACAACTCAGATAGTCTCGGGAATAAACCATGTAGCAGAAAAGTAAACTAGAATCCAAAACTATAACCATTAACTAATGAAAAAGCATAAGAAAAAAATATACGCCAATTCGTATCAGTGTCAGAATCTGGTACGTCAGTAATGCCAATGTCGCCAACATACGCACCATAGATATAAGGACAAATAACGTTGTCTAAAGCTGAAAAATAGTTATCCAGTCAGTATTGGAGCAAGATTACCATAACACTACACTACACAATATAATATACAAGCATGAAAGAATAACAGTAAAGGAAGATGAACTGTAAACATGATACAATATGACAAGAAGAGATCAACTATGATATATTAACAATATGTAAGTATACTCAAAAGAGACGGACATCTAAATAATATAGCAACAAAAATCGAAGACATGTGTCCAATGTGTTTTAGTATACCAATGTTCAATATGTGATTGGGTTAGAAATCGGACAGTCAACAAGTGAGGGTATTGACTGAACAAATCCTGTAAGATGGTCCCATGATCGGATAAACTTTAGGCTATACTAGAGTACCATATGTCTACTAGTCGTATTCTCCCACCCAACTAACTCATAAGTACATGTCCAACATGATAAACGTAACAATACCATGAACAATAAACATGATAAACGAAAAGTAAGACATGAACATGTACATATACTTTAACGATTCTAACTCTCATGTACAAGCAGTAATCATGATGAATCTAGAATGTGAAAATAAGAAGTAATAGTGAAAAGGCGATGTAAAGATACATGAAGTACAAATAAAGGTAATATAATGTCATAGTGAAACTTGCCTAATTTTTTGGACAAATTATTTTCACAAGTCAAAAATGAGAGAAAATTCGACCTATAAGCTACCAACCCATACCACACCATCGCATAACAAACTGTGCACGGAACCCACAAGTCAGTTTTAAGATTCCAAATCTCTAAATCATGGAAAAATGGCTAATAGGTTAACCTAGCTAATATTATTGAATTCTAAAATAAATTACTTAAAAATCTAATTTAACCTAATAAAAATTTAAAATTGTAACGCCCCAGTCCCAAAATATGTAGGACTATGAACGTAGACATGCTAGCCGTATAATAAATATACGTAAGTTGTAAAATGCAGTAGAACCATGACTAATCTTATCCACACAAAATAAATGAATAAAATATATCATATAATGATAATAAATTGTCATGATACAATATGTTGGGTGGAGACACATCCACTACCAACCAAATAAAAGGAAAGAAGTACATGATATATAAAATAATTTGACGAAAGTAGCAAGATAGATCCGAGGCACGTCATCTTCGAATAAATGGAGAAGACCACGACCTCGGCTAGAATACCTGAGGAAGATATGAACACACACCTGGAGAGATAACCAGGTCCTCAGAGGGACGTAACAAGGTACATAATATCATGCCAATATAACTGAATATAAATTGCTCAAATAAATAAGTCAATTGAATTATAACATGGTCCAATACACACCATTGAACTAGCGTACCATCCCCCAATCAAACAAGGACAGAAGATGGTAAACTAATTCACGATGACGTATCTTTCCATGCTATGAATCTAATATGGTATCCGGACCCCAACAAGGTTCAGTACCTTCTCATCGAAGTAGTAAGCCACACCTATAACCAAACAAGGACAAGGTATGGCGAACTAATCCGCGACAAGTTATTATTCCAAGCTACGGTCAGATATAAGTACCCAAACCAAAAGTACTCATACCTAACGGAAAAGGTAGCCTAACCAGTCTAAGTGTATGAAGTTTTAAGAACAATCCTTTCTACGCATAGGCCATGGCTAAAATAGGATCGGTATGGTTCTCCCTTAGGGCACCAGAGGCCCAATCAATAAGAGCATAACATTCCGCAGAACGCCAGTGGCCGTCAGTAATCAGTGGGTCATCAACCCCGTATCTCCAGCGGAGCATCCGGGTCATGTCACGACCCGCACCCGCTATAAGGGCACGTGTACGTAACAACGCCCATCCCTCACCGTAAAAACGGCGTAGAGCACTGTAGGTTTTCTACTCTAACAACAGTTTATATATAATATCAAAACCTGTCGAGAATATGGTCAACTCCGAACGGAGGACAAGCAATGATAATATATGAGTACTCAATCACAACTCTAAGATGATAAAGTAAAGACTGAAAGATAAAGACAACATGACAATAAACTATAACGTGTCAAGTCCAAACACAAATAATATACAAGTCCAAGTCCAAGTCTCTAATACAAGCCAAAATATAACAGTCTCAAAAGTAACTGGAGACAAGGTCCAGTACAAATAACTCTAATTAAGCAATAGGTAAAGTCTCGTCAGGCGGAGCTAAGCCCTGCTGGACCAAGGTCTCCAAGTCTAAGCCCACTATGCCATCCGGACCGTAGTAGGTACTGTAATCCTCCTCATCAGCATCTGTAATATTTTGTCAACATATCCAGTCAGGATGGAACGAGTACAATCAACTAACAACAGTTCACAAGATATGACAAAAGCTATAAGACTGTAAATAGAGAGTATATACAAGAAAATTATAGAATGTACATGTGAGTATCATGGCAAGGTAAGCTATAAATCTAGAGCTAGAACAAGGCAAGTAACACTGATCATGGCATGTACAAGAATCAAGAATCATCTATCTAGGTGTGTGAGTACTAGCTACAATATGTGGCCGGCTTGGGAACTTGCACAAATAGTAATAGGCCTGGCTAATCATACGTGGGGTATATGATCAACACTCACAATCAATAGGTGCACAATGGGTGCACAATAGGCTTTGACCATATATCTACACTAATACTCCCCGCCCTCGACTAGTAGAGTGGATCCAAGCAAGACACGTTACGACACGGGATTCTACGAGAAGGGAGGAAGTCTCCTCGAGAATCGGTGTCCATATACTGCATAAGAACTATAAGGGGGCTTACACAAGATATACCAAGATAACGAGGAATAACATCTTATGTCGGGATCCATGAATACCAATCCGTGTGACCAATGTGTCAAGAACAAGCATATCTACACTAATTACATGAATTATAACAATCATCATAAATTAGAAAAGTATCAGAGAATATACTCGCCTGAAATATGATGGATAAATCGACTGAGTCCAAGAATAGTGCCTCGAGGACCTATAGATGGAATACTGTATCAATATAATGTTTTGGAAGCGAAATTAAGTCATACTGAGTCAAACTAGGTCAAGACACGTCAAACTAAGTCAATCTAGGTCAAACAAGGTCAAACTAGATTGTACATGGTCGATCTAAGTCATTTTAGGCATAACTAGGTCAAACTGGGTCAATGCAAGTCAAACGGAATTAATCTAGGTCGATTTAAGTCAACGGTTAACTTACAGTTGACTTTTGGTCAACTGGTCAACCCTAGGTCAATTCTAGGTCAATGGTGACTAATAGTTGACTTTTGGTCAACCGTTCAAATCTAATAGAATTTGGAACTAAATTGGGTAAAGTGTTGACCCATAGTTGACTTTTGGTCTAAAAAGTCAACCGTGGTCAACCAAGGTCAAGACTAGGTCTAGGCGACTATTTCTAATCATTACCAACCCTTACAACCCATATCCGAGTCTATCTTGGACTCCGAAATCCGTATCTTGGCCGTAGGCCAATATCTTAATTTCGCCTTTACAAAGGTAAATTTCTAACCTAGGCAAATACCAAGTTAGCCTACCTACGCTTGGTATTTCGACCCGTGCTCCCTAGGGTAGCAGGATACTAGCCTATATATTCGTTATCTACCAAGATTCCTAGGTAGAGTGGACGTCTAGTCAATCTCACGGCCTATTGCCGATATCTTGAATATCTCAAGATACGCAATGGTACGATGCGATACCATCATTCTAAAATCCCTATTTCAACTCGGGAGCCTACCCACAAAGTCTAATTCACCTAATCTAGGTCTCCTCCAAGTTTCAACGCGTTCCGACACACGGTGCTCCATTTCACCCTTTCACCACATTCCGACTCACTCAAACTCCTCTAAATTCTATTTCATATACTTCTACTTCTCATTCTCCTTCTAATTCCTATTCTTCTAATTCTTCTTCTTCTTCTAACTCTTCTTTTTATTCTTTTTATTCTTCCTTCTAATTCTTCTTCTTAACTTCTTCTCATTCTTTTTCATATTCTTCCCTCATTCTCCTTCTAATCTAATTCTTCATATTCCCTTCTCCTAATGCTTCCTATTCTTCTTCTAATCTTATTCTCTTCCTCTAAGTCTCTTTTCCTTATTCTATATATATATATATATATATATATATATATATATATATATATATATATATATATATATATATATATATATATATATATACATATGGGGGGTTAAAAAAAATATATATACATATGGGGGTTATTGGGGTTTAAAGGGGGGTGTATAGGAGCTACTGCTGCTACTAATGCCATGGCTGCTGCTGCCTGTGCTATTGCTGCTGCTTGCTACTGCGCATTTGCTGCTGCTGCTGCCACTGCAAATGCTGCTGCTGCTACTGCTAGGTACTGCTGCTGCTGCAGCTGCTATTCTTCATCTTCTTCTACTCCTACTTCTCTCCTATATATATATATATATATATATATATATATATATATATATATATATATATAATGCTATGGCTGCTGCTGCCTGTGCTATTGCTGCTACTGCGCATTTGCTGCTGCTGCTGCCACTGCAAATGCTGCTGCTGCTACTGCTAGGTACTGCTGCTGCTGCAGCTGCTATTCTTCATCTTCTTCTACTCCTACTTCTCTCCTCTCTCTCTCTCTCTCTATATATATATATATATATATATATATATATATATATATATATATATATATATATATATATATATATATATATATATATACATACATACATACATACATACATACATACATACATACATACACATACATATATACTCTAATTACCTATCTATCTCTCTCTATATATATATACACACACACACATCCATATATATATAAATACATACACACACACACTCACACAAACACACACTCACTCTCACACTCTCACACAAACACACACTCACTCTCACCATTCTCATGACATCTATACCACCACCACCACCACTCTCTACACACACATAATATTTAGAAAAACCTATAAAATCTATGGTCAAAAGGTGGAGAATGAGCTCCTCTTCATTTATTGTGAAGGAGATAAATGTAAAAGAGGAAATAAATGAGGGATTAATGGCATACCTAGAATGGTTTGCTTGAAGAAGAAGGAGCTTTAAAAGAAATGAATGAAGAGAGAGAGATTACTTAGAGATGAAGAAAAGAGGAGGGGGGTTATTGCTCCCTACATGGCCGGCCAAAGGGGGGGTTAATGGGTTTTGGGTGGAGACCCATTAGGCCCCCAACCCATTAGACTTAGTTTGGGTTCGGTTCGGGCTTGGTTTGGTTCGGTTTGTTTCGGTTTAATTCTAATTAACTAATTAAGCCTCTATATGACTAGTTAAGCCATGGAAGTATTGGTTTATGGTTTCTAGCCTAGTTAGGATGGCATGTGGGCCAAACCCAGCTAGTATGTGGGTCCCACTAGTGTCCAGGCTACCCGGGTCTCCAACTTAAGTCCGAATTGGATAAAATTCAAACTAAATCAAACAAATCCCTAAAAATCATATAAAATAAAATAAAATTTCCAAAAATTATAAAACTTGGAAAATGATGAAAATATCCCTAATTCGAAAACTAGGGGTGACAGGTCACAAGAGAAAGTGCATAGTAGCCCATACGCTAAGTAATTGTCCTTCCCGTCCAAATGTCTACTATGTTGTATCCACAACACAAACCTCTATTAACCGCTAAGTCAAACTAAGAATGGAATTCTATTAGTGGTTAGTCCTATCGCACGGCTTGTACGTACTGGTGGCCAGCCAATCACGCACGTCCGTGTTCTACATGCGACACACAACTTCGTGGTACAACGTGTCAAGGCCAAATGAATGCAACACGCAAGGTGGTCCCTTAAATATAGGTTTAATATGTAAGAAAAATAATATATAGCAGGAAATATAACTGAACAGTAAGTTCTAACAAGTTATGCCATGTATCACGGTTTATTTTGCATAAAGAAAATAATAAATAATGTATAAAATATGAGCTAAAATAAATAAACAACAAATGGCAAGGTGTCTTGCCTGGTAGGACGCCTGGTGTACTGCAATGATCAATATGGCACGAACTGCGACTTCGGGTAACAACTACATAAGATGACCTCTGATGGTGGCACAGACAGTTCCATTGGGTCTAGAACGGTTGAATTTGTTAGGATCGATAGGAGGAAGGACAGAATTGACGAAGGAAATAGGAATAATGGCTTGGTCATGGACAAGAGGATAATTTATCTAAAGAAATTGGTTAAATAATATATATGTTTTTATAAAACTTTTCTTAATACTTGAAAATAGTTTTATTTAGTAAAATAATTAAATTAATTACTAGAAATCCAAAAATCTTTTTAGGGAGAAAAACTCTAAGTTTTGACAAAATAATATTTCTAAGTAGAGAAACTATATTTTATATATGAAGATGTTTAAGTACTTATTCAAAAATAATAGGGAGTTATTTAGGTCAAAACTATAACTTGTCAAATATATTTATATACATATATTTCGAGAAAATATTTTAGAGTCAAAAGTTTACTTTAAAATTAGCTAGAAAATATTTGTAAAATTTTCTAAAATGATAATAATAAGACAAACGATAATATTAACAAAATAACAAAAAGTAATAGCAAATTAGTAATAATAATTTTTAAATATACCTACCTACTGTTTTACTAACATCCTCCTTAAAGTAATATTAACAACTAAACTTGAAAAGACATAAAAAATATATTAGTACTACTAATAAAAATAATTATAATTATAATAATAAAGTGATGTGTTTCTATTCCTAGTAGTCAATGTAATAACCAAAAAGAAACTCCAAAACGCTAAAGACAAAGTATATAAAAAGTTAATCCATATCAACACGCAGCAGCTGCTGCTTAAAACTTGAGAGGGCCCCAATTTCAAAGTAAGGAGAGAGATTAACTCTCTCCACACGAATTAAACAGAACTAAGAGGAGGAAGGAGAAGACGGAGAGAGACGAGAGAGAAAGGGGAGGAGGAGAGAGGAGCTGCGGGGAGAGCGAAGCGGATGAGAGAGGAAGATGTAAGCTGATAGCGCGGGGGAGAGAGAGAGAGGCGGAGAGGGAAAAAAGTCGGGTAAGAGAGGGAAGGAGAGGTGGAGGCGCTGCAAAGGTGGCGGAGACGGCGATAGACACGTGCGACGGCTGGGAAACTTTGGCGAGATCGGAGCAGAGGTGGATCGGAGCGGCGATCGGGGAGGAGCGACTCGGGAGTCAGCGCGGGGCGGCGCTGGAGGCTGCGAACAAGTCGCGCGGGCGGAGGCACGGGATGCGGTCGCGGGAGCTCAGGCGCGGCGGAGCGCCTTCACTGGCGCGGTTGCGGCGCTAGGCCGGTGGAGACAGGGTCAGGTGGAGGCCCAGCGGCGGAGCACAGGGTCGGTATGTGCCGGCTTGGGGGAAGGGTCGATTATGGCCACGACGGTCGCGGAGGTGGCTGCGCGTCCACGGCGGTCTCGCGGAGGTGGCCATGCGTCCACGGGAAAGGCTGGAGCAGCGACGGAGGTAAGGGTGTTGGGGATGTCTTTGATTTGATTTTTTCGATATTGGCTGGGCGGCCGGTCTGTGTGGCGGCGGTCGCAGTGGCGGCGGTGGTTTTTGTTTTTTTTGGTGGTGGTATGTTTTGGGAGGGCGGGGTGGTGGTGATGGGTTATGCTGATTTGGTCATGATGGTGGTGGGTTCTGGAGGCCGGCAACCAGGATGATGGTCGGGTCGGATGGTCTGGGGATCGGACGGAGGGTGGTGGTCGTGGCAGTCGGGCACGGTGACGGTGATGAATGGGCGTGGTGCTGTTCAGGTCGGGGACATGGGCTGGTTGTCGTGAAGTCGACGGCGGATGGCTAGAAACATGGGTAGCATGTTTAGGGTTAGGGTTTAGGTTTGCTAGAATTGGGTTTTAGGTTTAGGACGGTGGTGTCGGGGAAGGATGATGGCCATGTGTCCATGTGTGGACACGAAGAAGGTGACAATGTAATGTAATGGAGGAAAATAGTAAAAAAAGATGGAGACACGGACACGATGCACACAATGATGTGGGTGGTAGAGAATTTTGTAGATGGTAGAAATTTATGGATGAGTACCTCTCCTTATATAGGAGGTGAGGTGAAAATTCCCAGTTGGATAAGGATTTGGAAAATTTAAATCCTTAATAGATAATTTGCTACTAATTTCAATAAATTTAAAACAATCAAATTCAAATCCAAATCCAATTTAAATCTAATTAAATTCCATCTTTTAGTTTAAAATCAAATAAGATAAATCAAATTTCAAATATAGATATTAATTTAACTATTTAAATCAATCCATAAAATCAAATCAAGATTTAAATTGCCACAATAATTCAAAATATTTTCCAAAAATACTAATAATAAAAATTCTAAAAATTATATTATTATTTAAAAATAAACTAGTAAAATATTTATAAAATATATATGTATGCACGAAGAATATTTTTTATTATTAATAACGGTTATAAACGAAAAGACTTTTATAATTAAAATAGCAAATTTAGAAAATTTTGGTACGATAGCAAGAATATTATTATATATATTATTTTAAAACTATAAAATAGAAAAATATTTTTTTAGAAAAAATATGTATGCTCGCACATATTCGCACTCGTCGAGCAATTACGAAAAACAAAATTTTGCGCGCGACGTACAATACAACTACGCAATGTACAAATACAAAATAATAATCCAGTACCAATTTATTAAAAAAATAGTAGAAATTTAGGGGTTTTACATCCTATCCAACTTAAAAGAATTTCGTCCTCAAAATTAAGAATTTGCAGGGGGTGAGAAGGCACAAGGGGGTATTGGTGAGGAACAATCATTCACAACGTTCACAAATATGCATTAGAAAATCACGATTTCAATAATGGCGAAAATAAATCATGGATATGGCTAACTAACGCCAGAAGGAAATAATTAGGGTTAAAGTTTAATCAAGATAACATGTATAAAGAATAGTACAGTATCAAGAGATATAAATTTGAGAACTTTAAGACACAGTTCCTTGAGAGTAGGTTGAGAGCACAATTAAGAGAACGAATTAGATTCATTCCTAAATTAAGCGATCAGAAGGTCATGATAGGGCCGAGAAAAGGACGAGTAGTTTAGGATGAAGATATAGCAACATCGAGTGATAATGGTCATAATCGATAGGAAGGCTAGAGGAAGTTCTAGTACAACGCCTTCGTCCTTCTAAAATAGGTGAAGGGAAAGTAATAAGGAGTTCAAAGACGATATTATCGAATACGAATACGTGGTTCAAAGACGACCGATAATTTCAAAGGAATTGTCAAGGCAGTCGTGGATGGGATTCTAAAGGCCAAGTTTAATTATGTTCCATCCACGTAGAATAATAGACAAAAGTGAACCAAAGTGCACTCGGTTGATCAGACCATCATGTACCAGTTCTGATTAGACAATATGTTAGTGAGCGGCCGCTCAATAGCATATGCCTTGATCAAGCTCGATAAAGAATTAGCTTGCAAATACTAGGCTATATTAGCATCATTAATCAAGGTAGTAAAAATATAGGCACATGAGGTTTTAGATTGAAAAGAAAGCATAATTAGTTCAATTCCTTAAGTCCATAAGTCATAACATGTGTTGGTCTCCATACAGTCGTCCTACAGCCTTCTTGTCCACGTCCTTGGTTGACTAGATGGGTTAGGTCCTCTAAATTCTAGAATCTAAGTAAACTTGTGAATATAGGTCACAAGGACAAAGGGAATGCTAGGTCATAAGACGTTCTACCCAACTTAAAAGAATTAAACTAATGGTATTTTGGGACAAAAGAAACATGCTAACTAGTAGGGTCACCTGCTAACCTCTAGCACGCACGAATGGAAGATAAGAATTTATGATAGAAGGAATCAAGCAAGATGCAATCGATGAGTCGAACGGTAGTTCGAATATGGAATCGAGGAAAGAGGTCAAGTATGTGGTGAGATCCTAGACTCTAATCCTATACGCAGGCTTGCTTGGTACGATAAAGTAACCAAATAATTTATCTAGACCTGCATGGACCACCACAAAAATATGTAACGCCCCAGCCCCAAAATACGTAGGACTATGAACGTAGACATGCCAGCGTATAATAAATATACGTAAGCTGTAAATACAGTAGAACCATGACTAATTTCATCCACACAAATAAATGAAAAGATATCATATAATGATAATGAATTGTCATAATACAATATGTTGGATGGAGACACATCCACTACCAACCAAATAAAAGGAAAGAAGTACATGATATATAAAATGATTTGACGAAGGTAGCAAGATAGATCTAAGGCACGTCATCTTTGAATAAATGGAGAAGACCACGACCTCGACTAGAATACCTGCGGAAGACATGAACACACACTGGAGAGATAATCAGGTCTCAGAGGGACGTAACAAGACACAGAATATCATGCCAATATAACTGAATATAAATTGCTCAAATAAATAAGTCAATTGAATTATAATATGGTCCAATACACACCATTGAACTAGCGTACCATCTCCCCAACCAAATAAGGACAGGAGATGGTAAACTAATTCACGATGACGTATCTTTCCATGCTATGAATCCGATATGGTATCCGGACCCCAACAAGGTTCAGTACCTTCTCATTGAGAGTAGTAAGCCACACTACAACCAAACAGGACAAGGTGTGGCGAACTAATTCGCGACAAGTTATTGTTCCAAGCCACGGTCAGATATAAGTACCCAAACCAAAAGTACTCATACCTAACAGATAAGGTAGCCTAACCAGTCTAAGTGTATGAAGTTTAAGAACAATCCTTCCTACGCATGGGCCCTGGCTAAAATAGGATCGGCATGGTTCCCCCTTGGGGCACCAGAGGCCCAATCAATAAGAGCATAACGTTCCGCAAAATGCCAGTGGCTGTCAGTAATCAGTGGGTCATCAACCCCGTATCTCCAGCGGAACATCCGGGTCACAAGGGAAAGTGCATAGTAGCCCATACGCTAAGTAAGTAATTGTCCTTTTCGCCCAAATGCCTACTATGTTGTACCCACAACACAAAACCCTATTAACCGCTAAGTCAAACTAAGCATGCAATTCTATTAGCGGTTAGTCCTATCGTACGGCTTGTACGTACTGGTGGCCAGCCAATCACATACGTCCGTATTCTACATACGACACACAACTTGTGGTACAACGTGTCAAGGCCAAGTGAACGCAACATGCAAGGTGGTCCCTTAAATCTAGATTTAATGTGTAAAAAAAAATAATACATAGCAGAAAATATAACTGAACAGTAAGTTCTAACAAGTTATGTCATGTATCATAGTTTATTTTACATAAAAAAATAATAAATAATGCATGAAATATGAGCTAAAATAAATAAACAACAAATGACAAGGTGTCTTGCCTGGTAGGACGCCTGGTGTACTGCAATGATCAATGTGGCACGAACTGCGACTCGGGTAACAACTACACATGTGACCTCTGATGGTGGCACAGACAGTTCTGTTGGATCCAGAACGGTTGAATTTGTTAGGGTAGATAGGAGGAAGACAGAATTGACGAAGGAATAGGAATAATGGCTGGTCATGAACAAGAGGATAATTTATCGAAAAAATTGGTTAAAAATATATGTTTTTATAAACTTTTCTTAATACTTGAAAATAGTTTATTTAGTAAAATAATTAAATTAATTACTAGAAACCCAAAAATCTTTTTAGGGAGAAAAATTCTAAGTTTTGACAAATAATATTTCTAAGTAGAGAAACAATATTTTATATATGAAGATATTTAAGTACTTATTCAAAATAATAGGGAGTTATTTAGGTCAAAGCTATAACTTTTCAAATATATTTATATACATATATTTCGAGAAATATTTAGAGTCAAAAATTTACTTTGAAATTAGCTAGAAAATATTTGTAAAATTTTCTAAAATGATATAATAAGACAAACGATAATATTAAAAAATAACAAAAGTAATAGCAATATTAGTAATAATAATTTTTAAATATACCTACCTATGTTTTACTAACATCCTTCTTAAAGTAATATTAACAACTAAACTTGAAAAGACAGAAAAAAATATTAGTACTACTAATAAAAATAATTATTATTATAATAATAAAGGTGATGTGTTTCTGTTCCAGTAGTCAATGTAATAACCAAAAAGAAACTCCAAAATGCTAAAAGACAAGTATATAAAAAGTTAATCCATATCAACACAGCAGCTGTTGCTGCTTAAAACTTAATAGGGCCCCCAATTTCAAAGTAAGAAGAGAGAGATAAATCTCTCCATGAACTAAAAAGAACTAAAAGGAGGAAGGAGAAGACGGGAGAGAGAGAGAGAAAGGGGAGGAGGAGAGAGGTGTTGCGGGAGAGAAGCGGAGAGAGGAGAGGGAGAGAGGGAAGCTGAGAGCGCGCGGGGGAGGGAGGCGGGGAGAGGGAAAGAAGTGGGGAAGAGAGGGAAGGGGGCGGAGGCGCTGCAAAGGCGGCAAAGACGTCGATAGACACGTGCGACGGCTGTAAAACTTTGGCGAGACCGGAGCGGAGGTGGATCGGAGCGGCGATCGGGGAGGAGCGACTCGGGAAGTCCAGCATGGGGCGACGCTGGGGCTGCGAGCAAGTCGCGTCGACGGAGGCACGGGATGCGGTCGCGGGAGCTCAGGCGCGACGGAGCGCCTTCACCGGCGCGGCAGGGCGCTGGGCCGGTGGGGGACACGGGTCAGGTGGAGGCCCAGCGGCTGAGCACAGGGTCGGCATGTGCCGACGTGGCTGGAGGTGTCGATTGCGGCCACGACGGTCTCGGGAGGTGGCCGCACGTCCACGAAAAAGGTGGAGCGATGGCGGAGGTAAGGGTGTTGGTGATGTCTTTAATTTAATTTTTTTTGGGTGTTGGCTAGGCGGGTCGGCGGTGGCGGCGGTGGGTTTTTTTGGTGGTGGTATGTTTTGGGAGGTGGTGGTGGTGGTGATGGGTTATGCTGATTTGGTGGTGACGGTGGTGGGTTCTAGAGGCCGGCGACCCGGATGATGGTCGGGTTGGACTAGTCTGGGATCGGACGGAGGGTGGTGGTCGTGGCAGTGCGGGTCGGTGCGGTGACGGTGATGAACGGGCGTGGTGCTGTTCAGGTCGGGGACAGGGGCTAGTTATCGTGAAGTCGATGGCGGATGGCTGGAAACATGGGTGGCAGGTTTTAGGGTTAGGGTTTGGATTTGCTAGGAATTTGGTTTTAGGTTTAGGACTTGGTGTCGGAGAAGGATGATGACATGTGTCCGTGTGTAGACACGAAGAAGGTGAAAATATAATGTAGGAGGAGGAAATAGTAGAAAGATGGAGACACGGACACGATGCACACAATGATGTGGGTGGTAGAGAATTTTGGATGGTGTAGAAATTTAGGATGAGTACATCTCCTATATAGGAGGTGGGAATTCCTAGTTGGATAAGGATTTGGAAAAATTAAATCCTTAATAGATAATTTGCTACTAATTTCAAATTAAAACCAATCAAATCCAAATCCAAATCCAATTTAAATCTAATTAAATTCCATATTTTAGTTTAAAATCAAATAAGATAATTCAAATTTCAAATATAGATATTAATTTAACTATTTAAATCAATCTATAAAATCAAATCAAGATTTAAATTGCACAATAATTTCAAAATATTTTCCAACAATACTAATAATAATAATTTCAAAAATTATATTATTATTTAAAAATAAACTAGTAAATATTATGAAATATATGTGTATGCACAAAGAATATATTTATTATTAATAACTGTTATAAACGAAAAGGCTTTTATAATTAAAATAGCAAACTTAGAAAATTTTGGTACGATAGCAAGAATAATTATTATATATATTATTTTGAAACTATAAAAATAGAAAAATATTTTTCTAAAAAAATTTGTACGCTCGCACATATCGCACTCGTCGAGCAATTACGAAAAACGAAATTTCGTGCGCGACGTACAATACAACTACACGACGTACAAATACAAAATAATCAGTACCAATTTATAAAAATTAGTAGAAATTCAGGGTTTTACAGAAATAATCTAAATAAATAATTTTGGCTATAGAAAGTCATGGTTCCAATTTCAAAATTTTTGGCACGCAAATTGAGATATTCCATTGACTAACTAGTCAAACATTACAAACTCAATGATTGAGTGTCATCCTAGTAGATTTTAGCGTCACGAGTGCATTGGAATCGACGGTACCACAAAATCACAATTTGGTCAAAAATTATTGCCATTATGGTTAACCATACCAAATTGGTAAATTTCTGACCAAATCTGAGTTCTACTAATTAAATAAAATATTAGATAAACTTTTGAATTTTTAGAAATATTATAGATCTTCGTGCGCTTTCCTTAAAACTTTAACGGATCACAAAATGGAGTTCAGAATCTCAAAAATTGTACGATACGTCAATTTTTAGACAACCGACACTCAAATAAATCTCTAGAAATTCACGTTAATAATACTGAAAATAAATTAATATTTGAAAAACTAACCACGATACGGTTTGTCATGATCCGCACCCAGAATTCGGGCATGAGTCGTGGGTACGTCCAGCCTACGCCGCAGTGTCGACTGTAGAACGTTATCAAAACCTCAACAAATTCATCCAACGAAACCATACACTTTATAGATTCTATATCACTTCCCATTTTACAGATAAATCAGAGCAACTAAAATATACTCAACCACAAAGCTAGAGGGAACATATAGAAATAAAGCTAAATAACCTCAGAAAATCAAAAATAATACGTGCCAATCTGTTGTTCCAAACTCAAATAATCCCCAAAGAAATAAACAACTAAAAAGGCCCTAGGAGATGAATTCTACCAAAACTAAATGTCATCTAAATAAATATCATCTGCAGACGGCAACTCTGCTAAGGTCGCATCCTGATCACCCTGTTGCCAAGATCAGCCTGTCACGACTCGCACCGCTTTTCGGGATGAGAGCGCGTGCGCAAGCCAGCTACGTATCAAGCGGACTCCAACCCAAATCGAATAATATATGTTGTCTAGACTATGGTAATATGTCTAATCATGACAAAACAAAACTATATCTCAATCTATAAGAAGAATATAAACAAGAATAAACATTATGTTTCATGGTCTGCCCCCACTAGCTGATTAAACTCCAGAAAAATAACATGAGTCTATAAACTAGGCTAACAAGCAGAATATATCATGATAAGGAATATAAAGTACGAGAGGATAACCAAGTAATATCACTAACAATACCTAGATCCTACAAATGTAATCAACTATCATCATGATCAGCTAACTCACTCCGTACAATCAACTACCTGAAAAAAATCATTAGGTCCTCAGAAGACTAGCAAGATACAAAACCTGCCTATCTAACAGTTTATCATACATAAAAAATAAGAAAAAGAGACAGAAAATGATAAGTGACTACGATCATGGATACAAAACAACTACACATAAATGAACTGCTGGAAAGGAAACTGAACACATGACAAAGAGATCAACGGATAACCAAACCCTCGCTCCTAGTATGACTCGCAGGTTTGAACTACTACTAACCCTTGTCCCTAGTGTGGATGTAACTCCTCTTCCCAAAAATTTTGAAATATTTTTAATTATTTATTTGATTTTATATGGTAATTTTTAGAATTTTATAAATATTTATTTAGTTAATTATTACGGTAGATGACTTTAACCATGGTTGAGTTTTGAAGTACTAGACGACTAGGAATTATGGTACGGATAGTGCAGTGACGTGTTGACTAGTGTATTAGCCATGCCAAGGAAGATCCAGCCATAAGTGTGTCCTAACAGAAAAACCGGGCCAAGTTGTGACTTAATCACTATAGATAGTTAAATTTCTATTTATTATGATATTAAATATCGATATGACATCTTTGATTATTGTAAGACTTTGCTGTGGGCCAATTATGTGAGGATATGACCTACCCACCCCAATCTATATCTTTTGTCAATTATGAGGGTTGTTTATAATTAATATTACTTTGTTGTTATTAAATAATAATGATTTATATTTATTAAC
>JANAVB010005598.1:31542509-31650009 GCA_029216955.1 Iris pallida
AGCCAACCTAGGGTTTCCTACCCCTATTTAATGCCTCTTCCATTTGTTCTTGCCTCTTTTGTTAAATTTTCTAAGTTTTGAAGAAAGAGGTTTGTCCATTCTTCCCCAACCCATATATTATTCATTTTAAATCCTTTTCCACTCTATTTTCTTGCATTAGAGCCTAATACTCTCTTATTTTCTGATTTTGAAGTTCAATCCCAGCTTTGGGACAATTTGGGAGCATTTGGCTAGCAAGGAGGAACCCCACATTTGAAGCTTTTTCAAGCTTTTTGCACCTATTGGTAAAACTCCCCAAATTGATTTAAAATTTTGATTTATTTGCAATTAGGGCTAGATCTAGGAGTCCCCTAGCTATCCCCAAAATTTGGGTAAATTTCGTGTCCGTTTGGTGTCCGTATCGAACATGTGTCATAGTGGATGTATAGGTGTTCGACGAAATGCCTCTAAGGATTTTATTTTCGATTTTTGTGAAACTAATTATATGTAATTATAGATCTAGATATATATAATAACTTTTGTGAAGACTGAGCTCGATTTTAGAGGATTTTTGTGTCCAAAATGGACACGCACCCCATGCACGAGGTACCGCACTGTGCCCGTGCAGTCCCCTGCTGTTCGGGCTTGACACAGGACTCGACACGACACTATATGGCACAAAATTTGGTAGACACGTGGGCCTAGTGTCTGACATCACCCCCATGAAATTTCACGAGTCCTCGTCGACTGTGCGCGAAGATATCGAGGCTGCACTGATTTTATACTGTCACTGCACACACGAAAATCTCTCTCTGATACGGCTTTAAAACTCGGACCCGACACAACTTGGCCACGACTTAGGCACCTAGAAACATACCTCTATACCCCATGTACCCTTCGACATGTGCACGAGACCTCTAGTGTTGTGTGTTGTGTCCTGGAGCTCTCGACATGTGTGCACGATGCTGCTGTGTGCACATGTACTGACAAAGTATTCTTTTGTACATTTCAACACTCGTGTCCACCTCCTGGACACATGGACACGACCCTAAGGTCGACACATATATATTAGACACTTGTGCACTTGATAATTTGGTTTTCCTTTGATTTTGAGTTCGAAATGAACCTGAGAACTTAGGTTACTGTTTTTTTTACTAATACTTCGAAAACAGGGTTAGTTCAAACTGATTTTTGGGTTTGAGTGATAAACAGAGGTTGATTGATATGAAACTAAGATGTTTTGCATGTTAAACTGAAGAGGTATATACCTGAGACTATTACCTACATTGCACCCTCACTTTAACAAGCTCACACACAAAACTGGAAATCAGTTAACCCGAGAACACTTGAGTATACACTGTTTGATTACACACATATTAACACTATTACAACCAGACATGAGCTTAACTGATTACTAAAACCTATTAAACACACACGTACACACTCACTGTCCTCTGCAGGCCATGGTTTGGGTTTGGGTTGTGTATGTGTCTTCATATCCTAACACCCAAGTTACGATCCCTACTACCGATTGCCTGTCCCATTACTCTCTCATTGTTCAGTCGAGCACCCCATAGTATGTGTTTACCTTGCCATTCATTCAGTCGACTAGTGCACTCATTTAATTCAGTCCCATGTTAAGTTCATGTGCTATGGATCAATCCCTTAGTTTGGAGCTAGTCCAATTGTGTCCTTATATCAGTCCTACATGTCCAGTCCCTGGCATTCTCATTGCTTAGTCTCCTATCACTAATGTACCTGCACATTATCCTATATGGAGCAATACATCTGTCCCTTTGAATACTGTTCAGTCCTTATTTTCCGTATCATGTATCCCATGACCACCCCTCTTCTCAATTATTAACCCACATCACCAGGTATGTCCCCACATCAGAAAAATCCATGTATCATTAGGGTTCAATTATTTAAGTTCACTTCTCAAGTTGTGATAGCTCATGACCATTGCATTAGATCAGTCAGTATAAGTTTATACATATAGGATTTCATCTACTGAGTCGCAGTCCATGTGATGTACTGTATTTCTCCTGTTCAAACAATTGAATATCCTACTCACTATCTGTCCAGTGGAGAATAACCTTATCTGATCATTGCTTCCTTAAATTGGTGAATGCTCTGTACCTGGGAGTATCATGCTACAGATATATCTGTCCTGCATAACATTGCAGACCGACATGCTTCACTTCGCTGCATCTTTCTTCATTGCACATGAGGAAATTGCCTGTATTAGACATATCCTGTACTTCATTTGTCAGCACACTACATTAGATGTGTCCTACATCCTCTTCACTAATTGTTCAGTCCAAGTTAATTGTATATCTCGCATTCATTCCAGTCACTACATCCCTTGTCCTTCAAAGGCTAGACCACCACATGACCTTTAAATCACTAACTTCCCTTTTGGTTCAGATAATTGGTCCCGCATCTCTTGTTTCATTGTATTCACTGCTATCTACATATTTTTCCTATTGACACCTTTCACTAAACTGAGACACACCATTCCTGTCATTCATTCACCCTATTCCCCAACTGTCACTTTGACACACCACAATATGTTCACACTCACACTCTAGTCTAGGTTGCCCACCCTAAATATCTGATTTCCTGTTAACCTGTTGCCACTTACACTCATATAGCCCCTTTATCTCTCTCTCTATATATATATATATAGGAATGTAAATAGTATGCATATATGTATTGATCTACATATGCCTCTATGTACCTAAGCATGAATGAATGCATAGATGCTATGTATGTCTCCTAGTATGTATGCATATATATTAGCCTATGTGATATATTAAATAGGGATGCGTTTTATGTGTTAGATGATAAGTATTGTGGATAATTGACATAAGGTTGAATATATATGTATGATGTATGAATATGATATAGATATATATGGTATCCTAGTCTATGGTTTGGTTTTGAGTCGGCCTTATAGAGATTGACTTAGATAGAGACCCAATTGACTAATTGACCTAGTTTGACCTAGACAGTTGACCAGGTTTGACTTAGAGCTGACTTTGACCTAGATTGGTCTAGAATTCATGTAGATTGCATCATAAATTTCATTTACCTTATCTTAAACATGTTATAACCCATATTACTCTGTATAGGACATTGTGACTTTGGTACAGACATCTGATATTACACTACTCTTTTTAGAGTAGCTGGCGAGTACATTCTCTGATAGTTCTCTCATTTATTTGTCAATTACTGTACTTCAGTTCTAGTTAGTTGTATGTGATTCTCTGTTACAACATGTATGGATATTTCTGGATTCATGTATGCGATACACATACCATATTGTCTGGCCTCTATTACTGATATCATCATGTCTGGCTTTTATTACGGGAATCACCTACTAGAATCACCTTCTGGAATCACCCTGGAATCATTCACTGGTATCATTAGATTCTGGCTAGACTCATCTTGAATCATTGTGTCAAAATTCTGGATTCACTTGCTGGGAGGGGAAATACTAGAGTAAGACATGTAGACATTGAAGAACAGTTTGGCAACTCTAGAGGGAGGGTGAATAGAGTTTATATAGAAAATAACCAATTAAAAATTAACTCTTTCACGATCTATGAATAATCAGAGTAAAATGCGGAAAGTAAATGAAGAGCAAGAAAGCATACGCAAACACAGCGATTTTAACCTGGTTTCCCTCGTGGAGGACTAGTCCAGGCCTGAGAACTCTTGCTCAGGATTAAATCTACTATTTGTGAAATAGTAGTTTACAACCCGTGCCTTTACTTCAGAAGAGCACGTCAACTTCTTACAGAGGATCGCAGTGGCGATTTGCTTGGAATTGTCCAAGCGACTTCTTCAACTCTTGTACAAGAATCCTAACTGAGAGATGCTGAGCACTCGAGACTTAGGAGGCTTGTGGCTAGTAGATGGGAAGGGTATAGCTTATTTGAGCTATAAGAGAGAAGAGAAGAGAAGATTGGATGATTTAAAATGAGAAAATTCATGCCCTATTTATAGTGTTTTTATAGGCAGAATTCGGCCAGAATTCGGGTAGGAAAATTCAAATAATTGGCCGTTGGACAACTAGCAACCAGCTAACCCTAAAATTAGGCTTCCTGATTTCTAGGGGACAGAGTTCGGCCCGAACTCTGTGTGGAGGCAGAGTTCGGCCCGAACTCTGTCTCCAGAGCACAGAGTGGTTCTAAGGGGACCATTGGGCAATATCTGGTTTGGTGGAGCTTGGGATTATTGGGTAGGCTATAGTCTAAGTTTCAAGAGCTCAGCATGACTCAGATTACATTAGTCTAGACTCAAAGAAAGTGTAAAATACAGACTCGAATATAACTGAAAAGCGAAGGCTGAACTGTTGTCGTCTTGAGCTTAATGCAGACGCCGTGTGTCGTATTGAATTATTACAGATATTATTTAGTCAATGTTGTCAATATTTGGTTGACTGTGACTTTGTGTCAACAATCTCCCCCATATTAATAATTGGCAAAATAATATATGTATATTCAACATTCATACCTGGACACAGTTAAACATAGCTCCCCCATAATCGATGCCGAGCTAGAAATAATAGCTCCCCCGTAATCAGTGAACGGTGCTGAGCTAGAAGCAATAGCTCCCCCGTAAATAATGCATTGAACCTGTTGGCCTGATAAATAATATCTCCAAAAAACACAAACAAGCACAGATATACGAAAAAGACAAATATATCCAGAATATACATAGTTCTCCCCCTTTTGGCATTTAGCAATATAGACTGCAGATGAATGAATAACATAGAAAATGCAGTATAGACAATTAATAGTGATGCAACCACACCAAGCAGAGAAGAAACAGTATATGAATAAGCAAAACGAGTCACTAGCATAAAATATAAAACTAAGCATAAAAAGTCATCACACAGAACCAGAGTCATCAAACTACCAGAGTTTTAGAACATCCAAGTACATAAATCTAAAACAAACTAAATAACTAGAAATAAAAAAAGCATCAACTAAGATCATCATCAGCAGCAGCAGATAGTAGCCAATTTCTATCACGGAGCACGAGAGGGCCCAGCAGAGTCTGAATGATCAGTGAATGAACGGCTGGGGTCCATGATAGCAGCATCCGGATCAAGGTAACGCATGACCCAGGGGTCGTCAATGCGATATCCAGCGCGACCAGGATCCCGCTCCATGGGAATGGGCATAGAGGGGTGACGAGACATGGAATACCGGATATCATGCAGCGAGTTGCTGAGGGCACTCATCTGCAGGATAGTCCGATAGTCCATCTGAGTCCAGTGATCGTCCTCAAGAGCAAAATGATCCCGGAGCATAGTCTGAATAGACTCAAGAGTGGCAGGTGGAGGTGGTGCATCCTAACCGAGTGGAGGGGCGTCAGGCTCCTCATCATCAGACTGCTCAGAAGTCTCAGGAGAGGCGACGACTGCCTGAAGACGTCGTGCCTTGGACAGGAAAGCAGGTGCAGGCAAGAAAGGACAAGCAAGAAGAGGTATATGGAATGCACGAAAGATCATAGAAAGATAAGAGGCATAAACCAAGGCTCGTGGTTTCTTCCTGCAGTTAATCATCCAGTCCATCATGGTACGTAGAAGATTGAAGGAAACACCAAAGTGGAGATGATATAAAGCGGAGATCTCACAATATGTAACTTCATCGGTAGAACCCACCTTGGGTAAAATGGTATTGAAAACAATCCGATGAAGGTCATAGAAGTAAGGATTTAGATATTTAGCCATAAGCTTGCGAGGACGAGTGTACGGAGTACATAAGTCGTCCTTGAAGCTTTCAAGGGAAATCCCGTCGGGAAAGCGGAACGACCGAGCGTCAACAAGCTTTTCCCAAGAATCGGGCTCTTGAAGATCAAGATATTCGGCTAAGTCAAAATAATCAAAGGAGATATCGATACCCGCAACACGTGAATAGATGTGAGTATCGTCAAAAGTCAAGTTGCAGTAAAACATCTGAATTGCACTACGATATATGATTGAAGTAGAGGTAACAAGTTCGTCAAGATGTAGGTCATGAAAGAGTGTATCATAGTGAGAGAAAATTGAGAAGTCAATAGGGTGTCCCGCAAACACTGGACGTGACCGAAAATCACTAAACCATGCATTGGACGCGGCTAGTGATATAAAAAGTCAATCATCGTAGGTGTTTGGATCATGTGGACGAGAAGGATTGAACAAAGGATGAGGTGGTTGAATTTGTTCAAAGGGTTGCTTGACGGAAGGAGGAGCATTCGACGAGGACGCTCCCTCGAGTCGAATTCTCTTCCCACGGTTAAACAAGCGAGGAGCCATTTGCAAGAAATAGAGAACTTTGAAATAGAGAGGGAGAAGGAGTTATACCTTAAATCAACAAAGAACAGTGAAAGAGAATGAGGAATGAGCCCTTCTCCTTGATTTTGATGAGCAATGGAGCACTTTGGTGAGAAAACTAGGATTAGGGTTTGTGAAAATAAGTTTGGAGAGGTAAAAGTGGTGGTAAGAATGAAGGAGAGAGTTGAAAACCCGAAAATAAAGAGAGGGTTTTCTTTGGTCGGAGGGAATCTGGACCGTACGATCTTAAATGATCAAACGGCGGAGACTGTCCCCGACGCTGGAACAATAGGACCGAACTCGGCCCGAACTCTGTTAGGGGCAGAGTTCGGCCCGAGTTCTGGATCAGTATTCCAGAATAGAAAGATGGGCTAGAAGATAGAAAAAATGGTTAAGTGTTGAAAAAGAGTTAGAATGAGGATAAAAGCTTGATGGAATCAATCAAATAGATAGAGAGTTATACTAATATCAGAATGAACTTAGAAAATATCAAGTAGGCAATAATAAATCAGAACGAACCATATAATAAACAAGGAAATATATTATAATTCAATAGTTTGAATTTGCCATGGGTTAGCTGTAGGGGCCGGATCCCAACTAGCGGTAGTCCTGAGGACTAGTGCACCGTGTCGCTTAGGCTTTTACGCCTTGTTGTCAGAAGGACCCTTTCGGCTTGTACCCATAGCAAGTTCATCGTAAGAGAATCATAATATAATCGATATTTACGCAGGTGAGTTTCAATTTATGACAGCTTCATCTAAAATTCCAAGTTCACGACAAAGAAAATTGAAGCGCTCTTCGGATAATGGCTTAGTAAAGAAATCTGCTAGCTGATGATCAGTGTCAATAAACTCTAAGTTAATCGTGCCATTTTGCTGAGTGTCTGATTTCAATGTGTTTTGTGCGTGAGTGACAGATAGGGTTCTTAGTCAAGTTAATAGCACTAGTATTGTCACAGAATATAGGAATGTGTATGAAAGATAGATTATAGTCTTCAAAGGTTTGCTTCATCCACAGAATTTGTGCACAACAACGCCCAGCTACGATGTATTCAGCTTCTGTTGTGGATAGTGCGACAGAATTCTATTTCTTGCTAAACCAAGAGACTAAAGCCTTTCCTAATAAATGACACGTGCCGCTTGTACTTTTACGGTCGATCTTGCATCTGGCGAAGTCAGCATCAGAGTAACCAATGAGGTCAAATGATGTTGTCTTGGGATACCACAGGCCCACTGTAACCGTACCCTTAAGGTATCGAAAGATACGCTTAACTGCGGTCAAGTGTGATTCCTTAGGATTTGCTTGATATCTAGCACATAGGCAAACACTAAACATAATATCGGGGCGACTAGCAGTTAAATAAAGTAAGCTGCCTATCATACCTCGATACTTACGTTGATCAACGGGTTTGCCACTCTCATCTGGTTCAAGTTTGGTTGAAGTAGCCATTGGAGTGCTGATTGGTTTGACGTTGTCAAGATCGAACTTCTTCAGCATGTCCTTTGTATACTTCGACTGACAGGTGAAAGTTCCATTTGCCATTTGTTTTACTTGCAGACCAAGAAAGTAGTTGAGCTCTTCCATCATGCTCATCTCAAATTTCGTCTGCATACACTTGCCAAATTCTTGACAGAGGGTTTCATCAGTAGAACCAAAAATGATATCATCAACATAAATTTGAATTAGCAGAATATTGTCTTTAAAAGATTTTATAAATAGTGTAGTGTCAATTTTCCCTTTTGAAAAACCTTTCTCAAGCAAGAAACTGCTTAGCCTTCCATACCAGGCTCTGGGAGCTTGTTTAAGGCCATATAGCGCTTTTTTTAGCTTGAACACGTGGTCGGGAAATTTGTGATTTTTAAAGCCAGGAGGTTGTTTTACATAAACTTCCTCCTTAATAAAACCATTCAAGAAAGCACTTTTCACATCCATTTGAAATAATTTGAAATTTTGATAGTTTGCAAATGCACAAAGCATCCGAATGGATTCTAGTCTAGCAACAGGAGCATACGTCTCATCGTAGTCGATACCTTCCTCTTGGTTGTATCCTTGAGCTACTAGACGAGCTTTGTTGCGTGTGACTGAACCATCTTCATTCACTTTGTTTCTAAACACCCATTAATGCCAATTATCGAGTGATTAGCCGGTCTAGGAACTAGTTCCCACACTTGGCTCCTCTCGAATTGGTTGAGTTCATCTTGCATAGCAGAAATCCAAAATTCATCATTAAAAGCTTCAGAAATGTTTTTCGGCTCAACTTGTGAAATAAAGGCAGTGCTAGCAATAGAGTCTCTTAGTGATGATCTGGTAGTTACTCCACGTGAAACTTCGCCTATCACTAAATTTTCTGGATGAGAAGGTTTGAAAGAAAATTTCTTAGGCAAACCCTCCAGAGAATTAGTTTCGGTTGAAGTATTCATTGGAGTAGAAGTTGATGGCTCAACATCATCATCAAGAGTACTTACTGCATTGTTATCTTCATCAAAAATCACATTTGTTGACTCTTCCACAATTAGTGAGCGTTTATTAAAAACTCTATATCCCTTACTCTTGGCGGCATAACCAAGAAAGATACCATCGTCAGCTTTGGCATCAAATTTGCCTAAGTTGTCTTTGGTGTTAAGGATAAAACATCTACAACCAAAAACTTTGAAATAAGAAACATTGGGGGTTCTCCCAAACCAAAGCTCATAGGATGTTTTCTTCGTAATGGGACGAATAAGCACCCTATTCAGAATGTGGCATGCTGTACTGACAGCTTCTGCCCAGAAATATTTCGGAAGTGAAAATTTATTCAACATGACTCTAGCCATATCGCCGAGAGTCCTATTCTTCCGCTCCACAACACCATTTTGTTGAGGAGTTCTTGGACAAGAAAATTCATGATCAAAACCATTTGCATTACAAAAATTTTCAAAATCATAATTTACAAATTTGCCTCCATGATCACTTCGGATTCGAGTAATCATGTAGCCTTTTTCGTTTTGAACTTTCTTTACAAAAACTTTGAAAATAGAAATAGCATCGCTCTTATTTGCGAGAAAGAAAACCCAAGTAAATCTCGAAAAATCATCAACAATAACAAATGCATAAAGTTTACCACCAAGACTAGCTACTCTACTAGGACCAAATAAATCCATATGGAGTAGTTGCAGGGGTCTAGAAGTACTTACAGAGTTGATGGAATGAAATGAGGATTTGGTTGCCTTGTTTAGTTCACATTCGGCACATACCGTATCCTTTTTGAATGTGATGTCGGGCAATCCTCTCACTAGCTTCTTGGTCGATAGCCTGGATATAGCATCCATGTTGGCATGACCAAGGCGCTGGTGCCAAAGTAGTCGTTCGTCTTTGTGGGCATATAAACATCTACCTGTATTGTTAGTATCTATAGAAAGATGGAAACTATAAATGTTATCCTCTCTTTTCCCTTCAAAAACAATGTCTCCCGTTGACCTATCATAGATGAGGCAATTGTTTTATCCAAAGTTAATATCATATTCATGATCAGCAAGATGACTAATGCTGAGCAGGTTATGCTTTAACTCGGTCACTAGGCAGATATTCTTTATTACAAAAGAGGGAGGATGACCAATAATACCATTACCTATTATGTGCCCTTTGAGATTGTTACCGAAGGATACGTATCCTTCTCTCTTCATCGATAGTGATGCAAAAAGATTTGCGTCTCCCGTCATATCTCGCGAGCATCCACTATCGAGAATCCACTTACTCTCAGTTGAGGAGGGAAGGTCCACCTACATCAAGAGTAGATGTGACCTTCAGTACCCATGTTCTTGAGGGTCCTGAAAAGTTAGTTTTCGGAAACCATGCACATATCTTTTTGTCTACCAGTCTTCTAACTCTACACTGTGGTGAAATGTGTCCATGTGATCCACAGTAGGTACAGATAGCATTTTTATTTATACTAGGAGCATGAGAATAATATCTATAAGCAACAGGATGATGTGCAGAGTTAGCATGGTGATGATGATTATGCATAGAATGAGTGGCCTGGTGATGGTGTCTATGTGGCATAGCATGATGATATTGTCTATGATGTGTGACATGCTGATATTGTCTATGATGTGTGACATGCTGATATTGTCTATATGGCATGGCATATGGGTGTGGCATGGTATGATGATTTTGTCTATGTGGCATAACATGATGATTTTGTCTATATGGCATGGCATGGTGATGATTTCTATATGTAGAGTGATGTTGGTTGTGTCTTTGTGCAGTATGATGAGGTGTATTCTTACGTGCACGTGGTTTATGGAAGTTTGTGTATATAAAAGCATGGTTCTGTGCTGTATGAGGATGACGTGGTTGACTAGCATGAGTGGTGTTGTGCCCATGTGATTGGGTTTGAGGTTGAACAACCTGTTTGTCCAATTTGGTTTCTAACCTCTTAGAAACAGCTTGCAGTTCATCAACCTTAATATTTATGCTATATATCTTAGTCATGGAAATCTTGTGTCTACTCTTTTCTTCAGCAAGCAACGTGTTGAGTGTAGTGATTTCTTGAGTTTGTTGCTCAATACGTGCTTCAGCATCATGTAAGCTTATTTTAAGCTTGGATACTTCATTTGTAACATCAGTGGGTGACGTGTTTCTAACATTATCAAGAAGTAAAGAAATTCTTTGTATCTCATCTTCAAGACTTTTGATTTTGTCCTTGGCATGTTTGTATTTACCGATGACCTTTTTGTGATCATCGAGCAAATCAGTGAAGGCATCGCCAAGTTCATCAAAAGAGAAGTCATCTAAAGTTTCGTTAGATACCTTGTTGGAAGTTGCCATTAGGCACACATTTGCTTTATCTTGAGGAGAGTCCTTTTCTTCCTCGGAGTCACTCGCTTCACTTTCATGCCAAATGCTTGTGTTGGCATATTTCTTTGATGAGTTCTTTTTGTATGGCTTCTCATAGCGGTTGCTCTTCTTCAAGAATGGACAGTCTTTTCGGACGTGTCCAGTCTTCTTGCAGCCATAGCAGGTTGGCTCTTCTTCATCGTCTTCTTGTGGTTCATTCTTTCTTCTATTGAAGCAAAGGAACTTCTTGAAGTTGCGAACCATGAGAGCTTGGTCTTCGTCATCCGAGTTGTCGTCTTCGGTCTCATCGTGCTCAGCCCTTCGTCGATGAGCTTTGAGAGCGATCTCCTTAGTCTTTGGAGCAGGCTCTTCGAAGTCCTTGAGGTCAAGCTCGTGGGTCATGAGCTTACCCATCAAGGTCTCCATTGACATGGTAGTGAGATCGTTTCCTTCTATGATGGCTGTCACATTAGGGTTCTAAATTTTTGGTAGTCCCCTAAGCAACTTGCGAATCTTCTCATGATTTGAATATTTTTTTCCAAGTAAAGACAGGGGGTTGATGATGTCGAGGAATCTTGTGAACATCTGTGTGATCGTCTCGTTTGGCTTCATCTTGAACGCCTCGTATTCTTGCGTAAGACGACTGATTTTTGATTCCTTGACTTGGGTGGTCCCTTCATGCGTCACTTTTAGAAGCTTCCATACTTCGTGAGATGTGGTGCATGTGGATACCCTGTTAAACTCATTCCTGTCTATAGCACAGAATAAAGCATTAATAGCTCTCGCGTCTAGACTTGCCTGTTTCTTCTCTTCGTCAGAATATTTGTCATGGGATTTCTCAATGAGATCACCGTTGACAACTATCCTGGCGGGCTTTTTGTAACCGTCAGTGACGACTGTCCACAGGTCGAAGTCTAGAGACTTGAGATAAAAACTTATCCTTGTTTTCCAATACGTGTTGTTAGTTCCATCAAATAGGGGAGGCCTATGAGTGGACTATCCTTTACCGTGATTGGAAATCAAGGATTGTGTGGTTGCCGTGGATCAGCTCTAGGATGTAAGTCCTTGTAAAGAGAACAGAGCTCTGATACCAATTGAAGAACAGTTTGGCAACTCTAGAGGGGGGTGAATAGAGTTTATATAGAAAATAACCAATTAAAAATTAACTCTTTCACGATCTATGAATAATCAGAGTAAAATGCGGAAAGTAAATGAAGAGCAAGAAAGCATACGCAAACACAGCGATTTTAACCTGGTTTCCCTCGTGGAGGACTAGTCCAGGCCTGAGAACTCTAGCTCAGGATTAAATCTACTATTTGTGAAATAGTAGTTTACAACCCGTGCCTTTACTTCAGAAGAGCACGTCAACTTCTTACAGAGGATCGCAGTGGCGATTTGCTTGGAATTGTCCAAGCGACTTCTTCAACTCTTGCACAAGAATCCTAACTGAGAGATGCTGAGCACTCGAGACTTAGGAGGCTTGTGGCTAGTAGATGGGAAGGGTATGGCTTATTTGAGCTATAAGAGAGAAGAGAAGAGAAGATTGGATGATTTAAAATGAGAGAATTCATGCCCTATTTATAGTGTTTTTATAGGCAGAATTCGGCCAGAATTCGGGTAAGAAAATTCAAATATTTGGCCGTTGGACAACTAGCAACCAGCTAACCCTAAAATTAGGGTTCCTGATTTCTAGGGGACAGAGTTCGGCCCGAACTCTGTGTGGAGGCAGAGTTCGGCCCGAACTCTGTCTCCAGAGCACAGAGTGGTTCTAAGGGGACCATTGGGCAATATCTAGTTTGGTGGAGCTTGGGATTATTGGGTAGGCTATAGTCTAAGTTTCAAGAGCTCAGCATGACTCAGATTACATTAGTCTAGACTCAAAGAAAGTGTAAAATACAGACCCAAATATAACTGAAAAGCGGAGGCTGAGCTGTTGTCGTCTTGTCACGCCCCAGAACCAGAATACTGGAGAGCGGGGGCAGACATAGCCAGCTACGTATATTGAAATAGAATACATCTCAACTATACGGTCACGGCTGTCTAGATATGAGGGTTTACTACAAGCCAGCAGTCTCTTAAGGTCAAGCCTATTGTCTCAATCACAAGCAATTAACAGAGTTACAAGATATTAGAGCATCAAATATATATATATAAGGCGTCCCAAATATTACATATTGGATGATCATGAAGCTAGTCGTACAAAATGATAGGACTAGCAAGAGTTCAGTCATACATGATCAACCCTAGGATTTGTTAATCATGTTTACAGCCCGTAGGCAGACAGTAAGTAAATGTGCATCGAGCTAACAGGTGCTCGTCGGCTAAACGCCTCAAAAGAATAAATTTACATCTAAGTGGGTGAAATAAAAAGGGAAAACCCACTCGTAGCCCGGGTTCCGTCTAGTGTTCACCATTGGGCTGGAAGCTCGGTAGATCCTCGGGAGCTGCTCCGAAATCTGGCCACACAAAACCAGCTGGGTCAAACCCCAGAAAGAGCAAGTGCCACAAAGGAGGCCACAAATAAGAACAAAAGCCAGCATATCAGAACATAAAGAATAAGAGAAGGTACAAGTAGTAAAGTACACAGGACGATAAACGACTATGGACGTGGAACCATTCCGGGAGCCAGGTTACAATCCTTAAACCAAACAAGGACCGGAATTGTAACCCTTCGCCTGAATAGCTCACTGTCTCCACTCATTTATCGTTAAGATAAGTAAAACAATCATGATCAAGAGTTCCAGGTACAGGGGCTAGACAAGACTTAGACAGAGCTGGACACCATTCATTCACAATCGGCCAAACAAGTACTACGGCTTACTACTTTAACTAACTAGGGTTATCACAAGCCTAATTACTAACAAGATGCAAGTGAGAAACTCCCAGTCCCAAGCCCTGCAGACCATCCAGTTATCCTTCCGCGGGTTGAGAGTTATAGGTGGGTACATTGCCCGGAAGACAAATGTACCCTTAGGTGACTTAGAGGGTGCAACACATGACAGTGTGCTGGAAATGTGCTCTACTCGTCGGCAAGCTACAAGTCCATTAAAGCGCCCAGATAACGAAATTGCTTGTGACTGGGAATTCTCCATGTTCTAGTTTGATCTAATCATTAGCCTAATCCAATTTAGCGCGAGTCCCTGGCCGTGGTACCCAGGAAGTCACGTCCTAGACATGATGCAAGATAAGACAAGTGGATTGTGAAAGCAAGCAAGCAGGAACACCCACGGTGTCAAGGCAAGTCAAGTCAAGTTACAAGTTACAAGTCAAGTCAGGAGTGCGCCGCCACGGCCACTATCAAGTTATCAAGATAAATCATGTCAGGGTACTTGTCAGGAGTGCGCCACGACAGGCCACTATCAAGTCAGGTTGGTCAGGTCAGGAGTGCACCACTACGGGTCACTGTCGTGTTATGCTAGTTCCTTGTCATACCATGCCATTTATAATAGTTATTCCAAGCAATTAAGTAAAATCAAGTTCATGACAAAAGGCGTAAGGATATAAAATGGGCGTAAAACATCTAATAAAATATCAATATATATAGGGCTATAGAAGAGCCAAGCTAAAAGAAGAATAAAACCAAGTCTCCATGATTGGACATATTGTGCAAGGGGTCATGGGGTTGGATTGCGCAAGAGTCAAGTGCGCCAGGAGGCCAACTGCGCAGGGTGAGCTGCGCAGGGTACCAACTGTGCAGGGGTGAGCTGCGCAGGGTACAACTGCGCAGGAGTGGATAGCGCAGCAGATGGATTGCGCACAGGAGGATTACGCAGGAGTGGATAGCGCAGCAGATGGATGGCGCATGGATAGATTGCGCAGAAGGTGGACTGCGCAGGAGTGAGCTGCGCAGGGACCAAGTGCGCAGGGGTTAGTGCGCCTAGGGAGATGCGCGGTCCAGCCCAAGAGGTCGGGCGCAATCGGCTATGCACAATGAAGGCGCTGGCCGAGAAGGAAGGTGCGCAGTTCACCAAAGGGTGAGCTGCGCAATCGGTCTTGCGCTAAAGAGCGCAGGCCGAGAGGGCTGCTTCTCCAACCCGAGAAGAACTCCAAGAACTTCAAAACTTCAATTCTTCATAACTTGATCAAATCAAAACCAAATCTAGATTTTCAAAGTTCTAACTTGAGTAAAATCGAATTCTCTTCCACATGGAAGCATCAAAACATACAAAAATTAAAGTTTAATAGATCAAAACCAAGGATTTCTGAAAATAATCCAAACTTAGATCTAGAAAAATGAAAGCTCCAAATCATAAAATGTCAAGTTCTAAAGTTGTTCTCCATGTCCTAATCTATCAAATGAACAAATAAAATTGGGTGCTTATTTGTTGGCAAGGTGCACTTGCCTAATGGGTTAGGGAGTTGTGGAAGAAGGAAGAAGAAGAAAATTAATGGAGAGTAAAGAGGAGAGAGAAGGTTTGGTGGAGATATAATGAGGGTAGTTGTGTTGTGTTGAGGGTAGAGTGTAGGTTAAAGTGTTCCACTCATGATGAACCAAACCAAACCAACTCCACAAAATAAAACCAAGCCATGGTCCAAACCCATTTACGAGAAACCAAAATCTGCAAGTCAAGAAAATAAAAATACGTGCTAAAATCAAATATGAGCATAAATACGTAATACAGGAAATGGGGGTGACAACTCTACCCACCTTCAAAGAATTCCGTCCTCGAAATTTAATCAAGGAGCTAGAGATTACCACGACAAGCTATACTAAGCACAGACAAGCTACACTAAGCAGTTCAATCATACAATCATACAATGCAAGCAAGGAAGGGAAAGCGTGAGGCATAAGGAAGACATTATACCTTACGAGTCAAACAGGTAGGGATATCGCGTTCGTATGTCGTCCTCACGCTCCCACGTTGACTCACCTAGAGAGTGATGACCCCAAGCAACACGAACTAAGTTAATAGTCTTGTTCTTGAGCGTCTTTTCCCTCCGGTCCAAAATAGACACGGGCCTCTCCTCATACGAAAGGTTGGTACCAACAACCAATTCCGAATGATCTAGGATATGGCTCGGGTCCGGGATGTACCGTCGTAATTGGGACACATGGAATACATCATGTACCTCACTTAGCGACGGCGGAAGAGCGAGACGATAGGACACATCGCCTACTCACTCCAGAATATCGAACGGCCCTATATACCTAGGACTAAGCTTTCCCCGTACGCCAAAACGAATGACACCGCGGGTAGGCGAGATCCTAAGGAATACATGGTCGCCGACGGCAAATTCAAAGGGACGCCGATGAGCATCGGCCCAATGGCGCTGGCGATCCTGAGCAACTCGGAGGTGATCTCTGACTCTCCTGACCACTTCAACCGTCTGAGAAATCAGTTCTGGACCGAGCATCTGCCTTTCTCCGACATCGTCCCATGCTAACGGGGATCTACACTTCCTACCATACAGAGCCTCAAAGGGTGCCATCTGGATACTGGCCTGGAAACTATTGTTGTACGAGAATTCCACCAGGTGCAGGTGATCCTCCCACGAACCACCAAAGTCAAGGGTACACGACCGCAACATATCTTCGAGAGTTTGTATAGTACGCTCTGACTGCCTATCTGTCTGCGGATGATACGCTGAGCTGAACTTGAGACGAGTCCCCAAACTTTGATGAAGACTGCGCCAGAAGTGCGATGTGAATCTCGTATCCCTGTCTGATACTATGCTGACTGGCACTCCGTGAAGTCTGACGATCTGTCTGAGATACATCTCTGCTAGCCGTGCCGTCGACTGTCCAACTCTAAATGGAAGAAAGTGTGCCACCTTGGTAAGCCTGTCCACAATGACCCAAATAGCATCTCTTTCTGTCGGAGATCTGGGTAACCCAGTCATGAAATCCATGGTTATGTGCTCCCATTTCCATTCTGGGATCGGTAAAGGTTGAAGAAGTCCAGCTGGCCTCTAATGTTCAGCCTTGACCTGTTGGCAAACCAAACATCGAGAGACATACCGGGCTATCTCCCTCTTCATACCATTCCACCAAAAGTATTGACGAATATCTCTGTACATCTTCGTGCCGCCTGGGTGAATGGAGTACTACGAACTGTGAGCCTCTGCCATGACTTTCTGTCTGATATCTCCATTGGGTACACAAAGATGCGTGCCGTGTCGAAGTGTACCATCCTCATGAATACATAACTCTGGCCTTCTCCCTGCCTCGCACTCTGTTCTGAGCCGCTGAATCTTGGAATCTGTTAACTGTGCGGTCCGGATCCTCTCAACTATGGTGGACTGAATCTGTAGGCTGGCCATCAAGGCCACATTGGAAGGAAGAACCACTTCAATTCCCATCTTTTGAAGATCTGCCAATAGCTCTGGTTGCGCCGTCAGGAAATAAACTCCGGCTCTCCGGCTCAATGCATCTGCTACAACGTTGGCCTTCCCTGGATGATACTGCAAATCCACATCGTAGTCCACCAGTAGCTCGAGCCATCTTCTCTGTCGCATATTAAGATCCTTCTGGGTGAAAACATACTTCAGGCTCTTATGATCAGTAAATATCTTCACTCTGTCTCCGTACAAGTAGTGCCTCCACAACTTAAGTGCAAACACTACTGCTGCTAGCTCCAAGTCGTGGGTCGGGTAATTCTTCTCATGATCACAGAGTTGACGTGACGCATAAGCAATTACCTTCCCATGCTGTATCAAAACACATCCCAATCCTCTGCCTGAAGCGTCGTAATAAACAGTGAATCCTCCGGTCCCATCTGAAAGGGTGAGAATGGGAGCCGTTATTAAACCTCGCTTCAACTTCTCAAATGATTCCTGACATTCTGCTGTCCAAACGAATGGCACATCCTTGCGGGTCAACTGGGTCATCGGCGCTGAAATCCTTGCAAAATCAGAGACGAACTGCCGGTAGTAGCCGGCCAATCCAAGAAAGCTGCGAACTTCTGCCACTGAGCTGGGTACTGGCCATGCCTCGATAGCCACAATCTCTGGGGATCCACTTCCACTCCTCCTCTGGTAATGATGTGACCCAAGTAAGAAATGCGATCGAGCCAGAACTCGCATTTACTGAACTTGGCGTACAACTGGTGCTCTCTGAGAATCTGGAGGACAACTCTGAGATGCTGCTCGTGCTCTGCTTCACTCTTGCTATAGACCAGGATGTCATCAAGGAACACTATCACAAACTGATCCAAGTAAGGCATGAAAACACGGTTCATGAGGTCCATGAACACTGCCGGCGCATTGGTCGCTCCAAAGGGCATAACTAGAAACTCCCAATGCCCGTACCTAGATCTGAACGCCATCTTCGGGATGTCCTGCTCTCTGACTCTGATCTGGTGGTATCCTGACCGCAAGTCTATCTTCGAGAAAACTGAAGCCCCCTTGAGTTGATCAAATAAGTCATCTATCCTTGGAAGAGGATATCTGTTCTTGATTGTCTCTGAGTTCAAGGTACGATAATCAACACATAGCCTAGACGTACCATCCTTCTTTTTTACAAGAAGCATCGGGGCTCCCCAAGGCGATCCACTAGCACGAATGAATCCCTTGGTCCTGAGTTCTTCAATCATCTTGTACAAAATCTCCAACTCTGAAGGCGCCATTCTGTAGACTCGCTCTGATACTGGTGCTATCCCGGGAATCAAGTCGATGGTGAACTCGATCTCCCGCTCTGGCGGCATCCCTAGAAGTTCCTCTGGAAAGACATCTGGAAACTCTTCAACTATCCGGGGCAACTGTACTGCTGCTACTGCCATCCGCAATATTAGAGGAGATGGCCCTACTGTGCCTCTGGAAAATAAAAACTCTGGCTCTCCGGGAATACTAAAGACAACTCTGCCAACATGGCAGTCTATCCTAGCATAATGGTTCCTCAACCAATCCATGCCTAGGACTACATCATAGTCTGCCATAGGGAACTCTATGAGCCTAGCGGGGAACTCTCTACCGCTAACTACGATCCGACACGAGGAAAACACTCGATCTACTCCCACAAGACCATTACCAGTAAGTATATTGAGTCTCACTGATAATGACTTGGGCTCCAATCCTATCCGTGTCGCGAATCGTGCAGACATGAATGAATGCGATGCACCAGAATCAAATAATACAGATGCTGGAAAAGTGTTGACGAGAATAGTACCTGCCACTACCTCACCTGGTGTAACTTTTTCTTCCATGGTCATCATCATAGCCTGACCTCTAGCTGCGGGTCCCCTCTACTGGAAACCCCTCTGCCGACTCTGTGCTGGAGCCTGGGTGAACTGCTGCTGGTTCTGCTGCTGAAAGGCCTGGACCTGAGGAAACAATGGCCTTGGGTACTGCTGCTGCTGCTGCTGGACTGGAACTGGGGCTGGTCCTCTCACCGAAGAACTAGAAAGGTTGGATGAGGATGGACCTCCCCTATTCGGGCAGGTCCCTATCTGGTGGTCTGCTCCTCCACAAGCCAGGCATAATCCCTGTGCCCTACGACACTCTGCCACTACATGGCCCGGCTTCCCGTAATGAGAACATCCCACCGCGGAAGACTGCTTCTGCTTCTGCTGCTGCGGGTACGTCAGGGTCGAATGCTGAACCGACGTCACTGAGGCCGCCCGCCTCGGAGTTCCAATAGTTATACCCCTAGCTGCCGGGGCTGGAACTGAAGATTGGTGCATCTGGTTGTGGGACCGCTTCCTACCTCCGGTCCTATCCACAATTCTCCGGGAGGTATACTCATGCCTCCTAGCTGCCTTCAACACTGCATCGAATGTCTGATGCTCGAACTGCTCCACAGCCAATAATATCTCTAAATGCAGCCCTTGCTGGAACCGTTGAGCCCTATCGAACTCAGTTGCCACCAAAGTAGGGGAGAACCTACTCAGCCTGGAAAACTCGGTCGCATAGCCATCGACCGTCCTGCCTCCTTGCTTCAAGTTGGTGAATCTGGTCTGCAAGTCGTACCGTGCCACCGCATCAAAGTACTTTGTCTGGAACCTCTCTCTGAACGTCGCCCAAGTGACTGGTGCCACTAACCCCATGGCCTGAGCCGCCCACCAATCGTGAGCCAAGTCTAACAACTGTAGGCGTACCACCGCCACCTTCTCATTCTTAGGTGTCCTAGCTACTTCTAGAACCATCTCGGTATCCTGAAGCCAAGCGTCCGCAGCAATCGTATCTTCACTGCCGTCAAAGAAGGGAGGGTTCAAGCGCTTGAAACTGTTGGCCGTCTGATTCCCTTGGGGACCTCCTCGGTTTAGTGCATCATGAACTGTCTGGTGCAGGGCGTCGCTTCGACGACCCTGGGAAGCTATCAAGGTTCTGATGAGGCCTACTAAGGTACCATCATCTGGCTCTGCGGGCTGGACGGGCCGAACTGGTGACTCTCCTCCAATAGGTATCACTCTGGAGGCGACTCCGGAATACTGGGCTTGATCTCCAGGTTGTTGTCGGTCCACGGAAGGTACTCTTCCTTGCTGATCGGCGGGGTCAGGTGCAGTACCGCTGAAGAAGACGACACAGGAAAACAACAAGGAAGGACCAAGGCAGATCAACGATACAAACATATGATCAGGTCAAGATTCCAGAGATTCAGAGGATACGAGAGAAGATCAAAGACGAGTACTGATTGAGACATCTATCGGCAAACCCTCACATTTCTTGAATGCCAAGACCTGTATGGGCCACCACTTAAACCATGTCACACCCCAGAACCAGAATACTAGAGAGCGGGGGCAGGCATAGCCAGCTACGTATATTGAAATAGAATACATCTCAACTATACGGTCACGGCTGTCTAGATATGAGGGTTTACTATAAGCCAGCAGTCTCTTAAGGTCAAGCCTATTGTCTCAATCTCAAGCAATTAACAGAGTTACAAGATATTAGAGCATCAAATATATATATATATAAGGCGTCCCAAATATTACATATTGGATGATCATGAAGCTAGTCGTACAAAATGATAGGACTAGCAAGAGTTCAGTCATACATGATCAACCCTAGGATTTGTTAATCATGTTTACAGCCCGTAGGCAGACAGTAAGTAAATGTGCATCGAGCTAACAGGTACTCGTCGGCTAAACGCCTCAAAAGAATAAATTTACATATAAGTGGGTGAAACAAAAAGGGAAAATCCACTCGTAGCTCGGGTTCCGTCTAGTGTTCACCATTGGGCTGGAAGCTTGGTAGATTCTCGGGAGTTGCTCTGAAATCTGGCCACACAAAACCAGCTGGGTCAAACCCCAGAAAGAGCAAGTACCACAAAGGAGGCCATAAATAAGAACAAAAGCCAGCATATCAGAACATAAAGAATAAGAGAAGGTACAAGTAGTAAAGTACACAGGGCGATAAACGACTAGGGACGTGAAACCATTCCGGGAGCCAGGTTACAATCCTTAAACCAAACAAGGACCGGGATTGTAACCCTTCGTCTGAATAGCTCACTGTCTCCACTCATTTATCATTAAGATAAGTAAAACAATCATGATCAAGAGTTCCCGGTACAGGGGCTAGACAAGACTTAGACAGAGCTGGATACCATTCATTCACAATCGGCCAAGCAAGTACTACGGCTTACTACTTTAACTAACTAGGGTCATCACAAGCCTAATTACTAACAAGATGCAAGTGAGAAACTTCTAGTCCCAAGCCCTGCAGACCATCCAGTTATCCTTCCGCGGGTTGAGAGTTATAGGTGGGTACATTGCCCGGGAGACAAATGTACCCTTAGGTGACTTAGAGGGTGCAACACATGACAGTGTGCTGGAAATGTGCTCTACTCGTCGGCAAGCTACAAGTCTATTAAAGCGCCCAGATAACGAGATTGCCTGTGACTGGGAATTCTCCATGTTCTAGTTTGATCTAATCATTAGCCTAATCCAATTTAGCGCGAGTCCCTGGCCGTGGTACCCAGGAAGTCACGTCCAAGACATGATACAAGACAAGACAAGTGGATTGTGCAAGCAAGCAAGCAGGAACACCCACAGTGTCAAGACAAGTCAAGTCAAGTTACAAATTACAAGTCAAGTCAGGAGTGTGCCGCCACGGCTACTATCAAGTTATCAAGATAAATCATGTCAGGGTACTTGTCAGGAGTGCGCCACGACGGGCCACTATCAAGTCAGGTTGGTCAGGTCAGGAGTGCACCACTACGGGTCACTGTCGTGTTATGCTAGTTCCTTGTCATACCATGCCATGTACAATAGTTATTCCAAGCAATTAAGTAAAATCAAGTTCATAACAAAAGGCGTAAGGATATAAAATGGGCGTAAAACATCTAATAAAATATCAATATATATAGGGCTATAAAAGAGCCAAGCTAAAAGAAGAATAAAACCAAGTCTCCATGATTGGACATATTGTGCAAGGGGTCATGGGGTTGGATTGCGCAAGAGTCAAGTGCGCCAGGAGGCCAACTGCGCAGGGTGAGCTGCGCAGGGTACCAACTGCGCAGGGGTGAGCTGCGCAGGGTACGAACTGTGCAGGAGTGGATAGCGCAGCAGATGGATTGCGCACAGGAGGATTGCACAGGAGTGGATAGCGCAACAGATGGATGGCGCATGGATAGATTGCACAGAAGGTGGACTGCACAGGAGTGAGCTGCACAGGGACCAAGTGCGCAGGGGTTAGTGTGCCTAGGGAGATGCGCGGTCCAGCCCAAGAGGCCGGGCGCAATCGGCTATGCGCAATGAAGGCACTGGCCGAGAAGGAAGGTGCGCAGTTCACCAAAGGGTGAGCTGCGCAATCGGTCTTGCGCTAAAGAGCGCAGGCCGAGAGGGCTGCTTCTCCAACCCGAGAAGAACTCTAAGAACTTCAAAACTTCAATTCTTCATAACTTGATCAAATCAAAACCAAATCTAGATTTTCAAAGTTCTAACTTGAGTAAAATCGAATTCTCTTCCACATGGAAGCATCAAAACATGCAAAAATTAAAGTTTAATAGATCAAAACCAAGGATTTCCGAAAATAATCCAAACTTAGATCTAGAAAAATGAAAGCTCCAAATCACAAAATGTCAAATTCTAAAGTTGTTCTCCATGTCCTAATCTATCAAATGAACAAATAAAATTGGGTGCTTATTTGTTGGCAAGGTGCACTTGCCTAATGGGTTAGGGAGTTGTGGAAGAAGAAAGAAGAAGAAAATTAATGGAGAGTAAAGAGGAGAGAGAAATTTTGGTGGAGATATAATGAGGGTGGTTGTGTTGTGTTGAGGGTAGAGTGTAGGTTAAAGTGTTCCACTCATGATGAACCAAACCAAACCAACTCCACAAAATAAAACCAAGCCATGGTCCAAACCCATTTACGAGAAACCAAAATCTGCAAGTTAAGAAAATAAAAATACGTGCTAAAATCAAATACGAGCATAAATACGTAATACAGGAAATGGGGGTGACACGTCTTGAGCTTAATGCAGACGCCGTGTGTCGTATTGAATTATTACAGATATTATTTAGTCAATGTTGTCAATATTTGGTTGACTGTGACTTTGTGTCAACAGACATACCCCAATTCTGGAATCACCCCATATGCTTGAATCTACTGGAATGATAGCCATCTTACACCCGGCCGAGTGTGTGATGTGCCGAATTACCTATAGCCATTTACATGTCGATCTCGGTATTTTAAAACACACTACTAGAGTCTAGTCTGGACTCACCCTGGAATCTTTGATCACTGACTGGACTCACCTTATACTGGATTCGTCTTGTACTGGAATCATCTGGTATTGGATTTACATCATTTGGACTCACACATGACTCTTATTATACTGTCTGGACTTACATCATGCTACTCTAGTTCAGCAAGATTATATTTTACAGTCTTCATTGCCATGTTTCTCTTCTTGTTTAGTTACTTACTTTCCTTGTCCCTTAGTTGCTTCTCTACATCACTACCTGTATAAAACTGCCATGATTCATCAATATAACTGTCTATAACTGCTTTATAGTTCTCTGTCATTTACTTGGGTTTTCTAGATGAGATTGTGCTCGTTCCTGTTCTGACTGGACCTGTTGAAATTTTACAGATGATTGCCCTGAGGACACGTGCCCTACATATTATGGACCCAGAGACGGGATGACTACCTTTGGCCCCGACACTCAGGAGTGATCGGGATTTAGTTAGTAGACTAGCATCTGTTTTTTATGTCAAAATTTTGTATTGATTTGAGACTTGTGTAGTTTTTAAGATTGTTGAGAGTTGTTATTATTTAGTAGTTATAATTGTTGTTATTTAGTCTTTGGTTATAATCTTCTGTGTTATCTTATCGTTCTTAGACTGTGATTGAGATTTCATTATATCTATACTTGTCCTCCGTTCGGAGTTGAGATTTGACAAGTACATTATATAATTGCGTGAGTTGTTGATTAGATAGTAACCTAGGACAACGTTCTACCGCCGATACTGCGGCGTAGGCTGGACGCTGTTACTTACTCGTACCCTCACAGTGGGTGCGGGTTGTGACACATTTTTAGTGGTGGCCCATGCAGGTCGAGAGTCGCGTTAGTACGATATCGTGGTAGTACGACAACTTAGTTGTACTGCTGCGATCCTGCGATATGATTGAGAGATAGGCTTTAACAGAGAGGTACTCAATCACAGTTAGGACTACTTGAGAAGATTCCTGGGATGACCCTTGAGAATCTCATTATGAACTTCGATTTGAAAATCCTTTTCCTCTTGTTTTGATTCACCCTCACTCCTTGATGTTTAAAGGATCTTAGACTATTAACTTCCTTCATCGTTATCCTTACTTATATTTTGTCTATCTTATGTTGATAATTTAGCACCGGTTTTGCGAGCTTATCTTATTCGAGCTTGATCATGACATATTTTATTGGGGGCTGGCACCCACTAACATATTGTCTAATCAAAACCGGTGCATGATGGTCTGATCAACCTATTATACTTTGGTTCATTTTTCATATGTTATTCTATGTGGAGGGTGACATAGTTAAATTTGCCCTAGAGTCTCATCCACGACAGCTTTGGCAATTCTCTTTTGAATTATTTCCATCGCCTATGAACGACGTATTGTACTTAATAGCATCGTCTTGAACTCTTTATTGTTTTGCCTTTCACATATTTAAGAAAGAAAAGGCACTGTACTTGATAGATCAACCCAAGGTATCACGTTAGTTTCCCTATCTAAAGGAAGAAATTGACTTATTTCTATATCCTTTAAATTCTAATTCTTTGATCGTGACCAGTTGACCGGGTCATCCTCCTTATCATCCAGTGTTGGGGGTCTTATTCAATTGAATTAATTCAATTGTGACATGGATATCAAATCTTGGATACTCGTGCTCAGACTTCAATGGCCTCGTTCTCCATCTTGCCCATACTTCGATATATCCTGAAATTGATCAACTTAGATCGTGCCTGGACTAAAATGATTTGTTGCTTCCTGATAGATCAACCCAAGGTATCACGTTAGTTTTCTTAATGATTTGTTGCTTCCTTATCCTTCCAGCAGAACACCCTATATTGCTTGCATGTTGATACCATGGGACTGTTTTGATCTAATATGACTAGTCCATCTAGATGAGACCTTCAACTGCTATGGTTGACCATGACTCTATATATTATTCTTTAAATTGTATGAGTTAGGAATTGCTTAGAGACTTTGATTGTGGGTGGTTGACCTAGAAGGAGTACGACCGACTTAAATTTCGAGGACAAAATTCTTCTAAGGAGGGTAAGATTGTAACACCCAGTTTTCCAGATGAGGGTAATTTTAAAATTTTGTAATTATTATTATTATTGATATTTAATTCACATTATGATTTTTGGTGATTTTTAATTATTTTTAAACTATTTAAAAACTGCTTTAAGTCATGACTTGTAATTTTGATGTGCTGCCAGTGAAATCGTAGTGACTGCATGACCTAGAGACTAATCATGTCATTAGGACATTTAATTATCATTTTTAGCCTAGGGGAAATTTGGTCATTTTTGACTTATTTGAATTATTTGATTATTTATTGGATTGGTGATTCCTAGTTTGGGCTTTAACTAGTTTGAGACTTGTAGACTAGCGTAGAAGCTAACCCTAGCCATGGTGACCCTAGTCTAACCTAGGTTAACCTATTTTATTCATTAGAAATTAGTTCTGGAATAGGAAGATTAAGTTTAAGTGGAATGGGTTCATGACTTATGACTTAACTCAATGAATTGTGTTTTTTCCAATTCATGACTTATGAAATTGAGCCATAGGCCCATGACTTAAGCCCAAATCCCAACAAGCCCACCCATGGCAGCCAACCTAGGGTTTTCCATCCCTATTTAATGCCTCTTCCATTTGTTCTTGCCTCTTTTATTAAATTTTCTAAGTTTTGAAGAAAGAGGTTTATCCATTCTTCCCCAACCCATAGATTATTCATTTTAAATTCTTTTCCACTCTAGTTTCTTGCATTAGATCCTAATAATCTCCTATTTTCTGATTTTGAAGTTCAATCCCAGCTTTGGGACAATTTGGGAGCATTTGGCTAGCAAAGAGGAACCCTCCATTTGAAGCTTTTTCAAACTTTTTGCACCTATAGGTAAAACTCCCTAAATTGATTTAAATTTCTGATTTCTTTGCATTTAGGGCTAGATCTAGGAGTCCCCTAGCTGTCCCCAAAATTTGGATGGATTTTGTGTCCGTTTGGTGTCCGTATCGGACATGTGTCATAGTGGGTGTATAGGTGTTCGACGAAATACCTCTAAGGATTTTATTTTCGATTTTTGTGAAGCTAATTATATGTAATTGTAGATCTAGATATGTATAATAACTTTTGTGAAGACTGAGCTCGATTTTAGGGGATTTTTATGTCCAAAATGGACACGCACCCTATGCACGAGGCACCGCACTGTGCCCGTGCAGTCCCCTGCAGTTCGGGCTTGACACAGGACTCGATACGACACTATATGGCACAAAATTTGGTAGACACGTGGGCCTAGTGTCTGACATCACCCCAATGAAATTTCACTAGTCCTCGTCGACTGTGTGCGAAGATATCGAGGTTGCACTGATTTTACACTGTCAGTACACACACGAAAATCTCTCTCTGATACGGCTTTAAAACTCAGACACGACACAACTTGGCCATGACTTAGGCACCTAGAAACATACCTCTATATCCCACATACCCTCCGACATGTGCACGAGACCTCTAGTGTTGTGTGTTATGTCCTTGAGCTCTCGACATGTGTGCACGAGGCTGCTGTGTTCACATGTACTGATACAGTATTCTTTTACACATTTTAACACTCGTGTCCACCTCCTGGACACATGGACACGACCCTAAGGTCGACACATATATATTAGACACTTGTGCACTTGATAATTTGGTTTTCCTTGGATTTTGAGTTCGAAATGAACCTGAGAACTTAGGTTACTGTTTTTTTACTGATACTTCAAAAACAGGGTTATTTCAAACTGATTTTTGGGTTTGAGTGATAAACAGAGGTTGATTGATATGAAAATAAGATGTTTTGCATGTTAAACTGATGAGGTATATACCTGAGACTATTACCTACATTGCACCCTCACCTTAACAAGCTCACACACAAAACTGGAAATCAGTTAACCCGAGAACACTTGAGTATGCACTATTTGATTACACACATATTAACACTATTACAACCTGACATGGGCTTAACTGATCACTGAAACCTATTAAATACACACGTACACACTCACTGTTCTGTGTAGGCCCTGGTTTGGGTTTGGGTTGTGTATGTGTCTTCATATCCTAACACCCAAGTTACGATCCCTACTGACTATTGCATGTCCTATTACTCTCTCATTGTTCAGTCGAGCACCCCATAGTATGTGTTTGCCTTGCCATTCATTCAGTTGACCAGTGCACTCATTTAATTCAGTCCCATGTTAAGTTCAGGTGCTATAGATCAATCCCTTAGTTTGGAGCTAGTCCAATTGTGTCCTTATATCAGTCCTACATGTCCAGTCCCTGGCATTCTCATTGCTTAGTCTCCTATCACTAATGTACCTATACATTATCCTATATGGAGTAATACATCTGTCCCTTTGAATACTGTTCAGTCCCTATTTGCCGTATCATGTATCCCATGACCACCCCACTTCTCAATTATTAACCCACATCACCAGGTATGTCCCCACATCAGAAAAATCCATGTATCATTAGGGTTCAATCATTTAAGTTCACTTCTAAAGTTGTGATAGCTCATGACCATTGCATTAGATCAGTCAGTATAAGTTTATACATATAGGATTTCATCTATTGAGTAGCAGTCCATGTGATGTACTACAATTCTCCTGTTCAAACAGTTGAACATCCTACTCACCATCTGTCCAGTGGAGAATAACCTTATCTGATCATTGCTTCCTTAAATTGGTGAATGCTCTGTACCTAGGAGTATCAGGCTTCAGATATATCTGTCCTGCATAACATTGCAGACCTACATGCTTTACTTCACTGCATCTTTCTTTATTGCACATGAGGAAATTGCCTGCATTAGACATATCCTGTACTTTATTTGTTAGCACACTACATTAGATGTGTCCTACATCCTCTTCACTAATTGTTCAGTCCAAGTTAATTGCATATCTCGCATTCATTCCAGTCACTACATCCCTTGTCCTGCAAAGCCTAGACCACCACATGACCTTTAACTCACTAACTTCCCTTTTGGTTCAGATAATTGGTCTTGCATCTCTTGTTTTATTGTATTCACTGCTATCTACAGATTTTTCCTATTGACACTTTTTACTAAACTGAGACACACCATTCCTATCATTCATTCACCCTATTCCCCAACCGTCACTTTGACACACCACAATATGTTCACACTCACACTAGTCTAGGTTGCCCACCCTAAATATCTGATTTCCTATTAACCTGTTGCCACTTACACTCATATATCCCCTTTATATATATATATATATATATATATATATATATATATATATATATATATATATATATATATATATATATATATGTATAGGAATGTAAATAGTATGCATATATGTATTGATCTACATATGCCTCTATGTACCTAAGCATGAATGAATGCATAGATGCTATGTATGTCTCCTAGTATGTATGCATATATATTAGCCTATGTGATATATTAAATAGGGATGTGTTTTATGTGTTAGATGATAAGTATTGTGGATAATTGACATAAGGTTGAATATATATGTATGATGTATGAATATGTTATAGATATATATGGTGTCCTAGTCTACGGTTTGGTTTTGAGTCGGCCTTATAGAGATTGACTTAAATAGAGACCCAATTGACTAATTGACCTAGTTTGACCTAGACAGTTGACCAGGTTTGACTTAGAGCTGACTTTGACCTAGATTGGTCTAGAAATCTTGTAGATTGCATCATAAACTTCATTTACTTTTTCTTAAACATATTATAACCCATATTACTCTGTTTAGGACATTGTAACTTTGGTGCAGACATCTGATATTACACTACTCTTTTCAGAGTAGCAGACGAGTACATTCTCTGATAGTTCTCTCATTTATTTGTCAATTACTGTACTTCAGTTCTAGTTAGTTGTATGTGATTCTCTATTACAAAATGTATGTATATTTCTGGATTCATGTATGCGACACACATACCATATTGTCTGGCCTCTATTACTGGTATTATCATGTTTGGCTTCTATTACTGGAATCACCTACTGGAATCACGCTAGAATCATTCAATGGTATCATTAGATTCTGGCTAGGCTCATCTTGAATCATTGTGTCAAAATTTTGGATTCACTTGCTGGAAGGAGAAATACTAGAGTAAGACATGTAGACATACCCCAATTCTGGAATCACCCTACATGCTGGAATCTACTGGAATGATAGCCATCTCACACCCGATCGAGTGTGTGATGTGCCGAATTACCTATATCCATTTACATGTCGATCTCGGTATTTTAAAAGACACTTCTAGAGTATAGTATGGACTCACCCTGGAATCTTTGATCACTGACTTGACTCACCTTATATTGGACTCGTCTTGTAGTGGAATCATCTGGTATTGGATTTACGTCGTCTTGACTCACACATGACTCTTATTATACTGTTTGGACTTATATCATGCTACTCTAGTTCAGCTAGATTATATTTTACAGTCTTCATTGCCATGTTTCTCTTCTTGTTTAGTTACTTGCTTTTCTTGTAGCTTAACTGCTTCTCTACATCACTACCTGTATAAAACTGCCATGATTCATCAATATAACTGTCTATAACTGCTTTATAGTTCTCTGTCATTTACTTGGGTTTTCTAGATGAGATTGTGCTCGTTCCTGTCCTGACTGGACCTGTTAAAATTTTACAGATGATTGCCCTAAGGACACGTGCCCTACATATTATGGACCCGGAGACGGGATGACTACCTTTGGCCCCGACACTCAGGAGTGATCGAGATTTAGTTAGTAGACTAGCATCTATTTTTCATGTCGAACTTTTGTATTGATTTGAGACTTGTGTAGTTTTTGAGATTGTTGAGAGTTGTTATTATTTAGTAGTTATAATTGTTGTTGTTTAGTCTTTAGTTATAAACCTCTGTGTTATCTTATTATTCTTAGACTATGATTGAGATTTCATTATATTTATACTTGTCCTCCGTTCGGAGTTGAGATTTGACAAGTACATTATATAATTGCGTGAGTTGTTGATTAGATAGTAACCTAGGACAGCGTTCTTCCGCCGATACTGCAGCGTAGGCTGGGCGCTGTTACGTACTCGTACCCTCATAGTGGGTGCTGGTCGTGACATAAATAGGCATCTGATGGAGAGAGAGTCTTTCTTCTTTGTTTTCTTTCTTCTTTGTGTCTTTATGAAATTCTTCCAAAACTTGAAGAATGGCCCCTAAGACTCCTCGTGGTGGTGCTGGCCGAGGGCGAAGCAATAGAAAAGAGCCTGCGGAGGTCGATGTTGACGACGTCCCCAGGACGCCGCCGACGTTCGACCGGCGGTGATTGGTGGGTATTCTTGTCATTCTTTGTCGTACCTTTCTGTACTTGAGTATTTTTTTTAGAACTCACATACGCCGACGTTCATGGACCTCGAGTCCTGATGATGCGCTGAAGCTTCTTGCTGATGCACATGGACTTCGAGTCCTGATGATACGCTGAAGCTTCTTGCTGATGCGCATGGACTTCGAGTCCTGATGATGCGCTGAAGCTTCTTGCTGATGCGCATGGACTTCGAGTCCTGATGATGTGCTGAAGCTTCTTTTCAGATGCGCCTGAGCCTTAGTTCAGTGTGTGCGCTTCTGACGAGAACGCGACTCAGATATTTTGTTGTTTTAACATATCTGAGTCTTTGTCATCTTTTTCTGACCGCTAATTTTGATGACCGTCCCGCTTTTGAATGAAGTACTTCTAGACGCTGCTCTCTGTCAGATGGGAGTTGACTATAACGAGGAGGTGATAAATCCTGTCCGAGCTGCCATCATGCTGAATCAGCCTCCCGAGAGAATGACCCAAATCTGGAAACAACAGTATGTGTTCCTCCAATGGATGATGGAGCGTGACAGTTTAAAATCTGTCATTTCTGGTAATATGAATTTCTTGAAGCCTGAGTTCCTGTTTGGGGATCGTCTTACTTCTACTGAAGCGAAGGTGTTGAGGATCAAGGAATATTGGTTCTTCACAGCCAAGGGGATGAATATGTTCATTAAGATGTTCGAGCATCAATGGCCTTTGACAGCTTTCTGTCGTCTTGCTTCCAAGAGGAGGATGACATAGGAGCTAACCCCGTCTCGGGGGGACCGATGGCGGGCACCATCAGGATCGATGCTACCCCGAACCAGAGGGATACTTTGGCTGCCACGCGGGCTGGTCTTTTACCTGGCGAACTCTGCGTCCTGGGAGTATTTATAGTGACGTCCCTGCCGACACTTTTGCCTTTAGTGCTTCGACTTTCGTTAATCGTATGCTATCATCGAAGCGATCGTACCCGAAGGGTGGATTTCGGGTAGAGGGTTGGTGTCATTATGTATCCAAGTGGGATGGACTGACACTCTGGGTTCTGATGAAGTTTCAAACCGAACTCAGGGAGATTGGGCTGACTGCCGCTATTCGTACCACCAGGCGGGCGTCGACATCAACATGCATATGTTTCTTGCGCTCCTTGAGATGTTTAATACCCAGACCGGGACCTTTTTCACTCCGGTGGGGGAGCTAGGACTTGCACTTCATGAAATATATGAGGTGTCGAGGCTTCCTTGGGGATCAGAACCCTACGAGGAATACTTCCCGACTAACGAGGAGTTCCAAGTCCTGGGGGACAAAGAAGAGGAGATGATGGCTGTCTTCAAAGAAGTGGCGAGTCATCACTATTATATACAGAAGAAGCATAAGGGCGGGGCACCCATGTGACTGCTTGGAGGGATTATGTTTTAAACAAGAGACGGAGGATTCTTCTCGGTTCACGACTCCACCAGCTCTCTTCAGTACTGAAGTATTCTCTGAAATGAGCAGACTAAATGAGAAGAGTCCCCGCAAAAAACGAGGACCGGGAGTCGGACGAGCGTCTCTATAGTTGTTTTTGGCACCGTACTCATCGGATGTCGTCCAAAACGGTGTTGGCTGTTTATCTGATGATTTGGCTCCGGGATTACGTATTTTCATGCGGGTCAGGCTCTGTGGAGAGGGTGACCCGGAACCTAATCCTGCCATCTGTGAAGTTGGTTTTTGGCTGTTGCTTGGCTCTACTCCTTGCGATGGTGTGTAACCTGCTGCGAGGTTTACGAGAATTCGCGGGTAACGTCGTTCATAAACGAGGTAAGAATGGCAACTTTCTCCGTGCCGAGTTGCCGTTTCATTATCTGATAGGGTGGTTGATTTTGCACCATCCCACTCTGATGAGTCCGGGCCAGGAAGAAGATCACGTGGCCGGAGATGCATTCCTCCGCCACTTCTACCAGAGGAAATGGCTGCATACTGGCATTTCTGTTTGTAGGAAAGTTCTATCCTACCTTCAGGGATGGGAGATCACTAAAGTTGGTCCAATTTTTACAGGCTTCGAGGCTAATGATTATTTAGAAGATTCGGGTGAAGACATAACAACTCTGCCTCCGTGGGGATTCCGTTGGTTGAAAAGCATCCGGCCGTCCCATTTGGTGTACCGGATTAAGAACCAGTGTTACTTGGAGCCGTACTTGCCGAGCCGTTTTGTACGTCAATTCGGCTATGCTCAATTGATGTTGGGAAACCACAGTACTAGCCTGGGGTATACTGGGAGTCTGCTGGACGGGGAACGAGCTTGGCATTACTACAATGCCGGATGCACCGGAGCTCGCTTTACCATGCAAGTTCTGAATCCACGGCCGTCGATTCTTTTTTCAGCCGCCAAATTTTATTTTGCTATAAACACCGTATCCCCTGGATATGATAGGGAGACCAGTTTCCATATCGACACCCAATTGGAGGCAACTGGGAACATGTTGGCGAAGGCTCGATTGTACCGCCCGCCAGAGGTTGGTTACCGAGATACCCCTGTCGTATCCACGAGGAGTACTCAGGCAGGGCCCTCGGCTGATCACCCAAAGAGACATGCTGACACGGAGACTGGTTCTTCTGTGCCGAAGTGGCAGAGGAAAGCAGTGCCACCGGTAGTGTCAACAGAATCAGCTCCTGTAGAGGTAAGGACGTCCCACATAGTCTGGTTCATTCTACCATTCTTGTGACATATGCCTTCTTTTTTTAGGAGACGCTGAAGAGGAGACCCTGAGCTTCGAAATCGGGTGCTAGCAGACCGAAGTTGATGGCGAGCTCATCTGACGAGCGCGTTCCGCCGGTTGTGGCATCTCCCATGGAGGAGACCCCTGATGATGTCACTTATGTGGAGATTTTAGTATCTCCGGACTATGCTGAAGGGGAAGTTGAAGGTGCAGTGATTCCCAGGATAGTACAAGCTGTCGTGGGGGCCTCTGGTATCGAGGTCCCAGCAGAAGCTGTGCTTCCGGATGAGAAAGAGGAATGGAGTTCGTCTTCTTCGGATGACGTTCCTCCAGAGGTCCTTGAGCCTACAGTAGGGGCAACAGGCGTGGTTGTAACAGGGAAGAGGGTTGATTCCTTTCCTCGTCATGATGAAGGGAGGTCGGCTACACCGTTGCCGAGCCCTACCCCAGACCCAGCGGTAGAAGCCGAGCTGGCTGTCGTCCAGGAGGTACTGATAGACCCTATTCCTATGGAGGGATTTGATGACGGAGGCGAGACTCGTCTGCCGAGCTTGACTCCAGAGAAAATATCGAGTCAGGAAATGGGTACTGATCCTGCTGTCTTGTCAGAGGAGGAAGGCCCTGTGCTAGCTGCAGGTGGTGTTTTGGGGGCAGAGGAGACAACCCCAGACGTCGGTGGTCCCTCCGAGATTGAAAAGGGTAAGGGTTCGCTGGTGAAAGAACCCTTTGTTGCTCCTCCTACTTGGGGGACGACATCGACACCTAATTCGGCTCCTTTCGCGCTCTTGGCTCCTCGGGCTAGCGGCGAAGTTCAAGTCCTCGTCGAGGGATGGTCCGTTGATGTTGAGGTTTCAGCCTTGCAGATCGAGGTCGGTGGATCTTCTTCACGTCTGCCGTCCATCACAGCAGCTTCTCCAACTCCTGCTATGATGCCTCAAGTATTGGCTGATGCAGATGAGTATGTACAGTTTGCTGTCGAAGCAGTGTATAAGATGATGCAGAAGGGAGTATCGACAGTGCTGAATACGGACGGGAGTTTTACGACGGCGAAAGCCATGGCGCTCCCCGATATCGGTTTGATACGTTCGTATCGGGGCCATGATCATATGGCCGATATACCGGAGGCTTCTTTGGCTAGCTCGACCAACATCTCTCCGAACTCCAGAGTATTCAGCGAAATGATTTTTCTGCTCTGATAGATGAAGTGCAGAGAAAAATGATTGCCGAGGTTGAGTTGGCTTATCAGGACACGGAGGCCATCTGGGACCACCAGGTGGCCGACGCTGAGGCTGCAACGGAGAGGCTGACTCAATCCGTTGAGGAGAAGGCTAAACAGCGAGCCTCCCAGGATACCAGCATAACGGAGATAACTGCCAAGATTCGTCTCCTCGAGGATCAACAGGCTGAACTTTTACTGGATACTGAGCGCACCCAGGCTGAGCATGTGATACTCAAGGAAGAGAAAGCGAATTCACACGCCATATTCTTTCTCTATCTTGCCAGCGGAAAGTCTTGGAGGCTACATATGATGCCGATACTACTCCCGAGGCCATAGCAGTAATGCGGGGGTGAGGTCGAACATCGGGTTCTGGCAACTGTGGATACCTGTGCTGAGGCCTTAAAGCACCGGATCGAGGAACTTTTCGCTATTCTCCGTGATGTCTAGGGATTTCCTTTTTTCTTTGAAATGTAATCCCTCACTTTTTGATAAAAATTTTCTGGTGTGACCTTTTTTTTGTCATAAACTTGTGATTTGTGTGGACCTATTATCTTTTGTGTATCCTGGTTTTGAGTTACATATAATAAGTTTGAGAGGACCGATATATTTGCTCAGAGGTAATGTGTACGTGGCAAATATGAGGTTCCTCTAGTAGAGTTTTCCTACTCAGTGGTATTATGGACGTGGTAGGAATGACTCTGGGGAGAGGTACGCGGAACTTCTCAGAGGTAATATGGACATGGAAGTTCTGCGGTAGATGTACAACAACGCAGGGGTTGTTTGTGTAGGATGTTTACTCAGAGGTAATGTGGACGTGGTAAACATGATACTTAGCGTAATCTTCCAGAGTGTAAGATTCTGCTTTGTAGGGTGTAGAGGATCAACTCAGAGGTAATGTGGACGTGGTTGTTCTTCTATTGGAGATGGAATGCAATGGAACAGTTGGGTTCCAGGAGCACAGGATTTGTGTAGAAGAGAAGTGTGTGAAATGTGAGTATTAAGCTCACTGAATCTCCTGCTGGGTAAGTGTAGTACCCCGTTCCGCAAAGTCAATCGGAGGAATTGAAATGCCGACGACGTTAGGACTTAGCCTTGCAACGGCTGCTCGAAGGCTCGCTCGGTTGAGGTGACTCATCGCTCAGGTGGGGTAGTTTCGGTGAACTTGCTTCATCTTAGCCTTCACATAATAGCTCGTATATTTTCAACTTACACAAGTAGGCTAATATAAAAGCTACGAACGAACATAGCTAAGGGAATAATCTCGACGGGTCGATAAATGCTAGAACTTGGAAAAGGTCCTACGGCCATCTTAGAAGTGTGTTCTGCGTGCTTTCAAAGTGGCACTCGAATCCTTTGTCCCGTAGCCTGGGAGAAGGAAGTTGGTATAAATTGCTAAGTTGCCACGATACTCGAATTAGCCTAAGTCATAGGCATCGCTCGCGTGAATGCTTGATAAAGCATGAACGGTCCCATCGTTTGCCCCAATGCTTGAATTGGCCTAAGTCATAGGCATCGCCCGTATAAATGCTTAATAAAGCATGCACGGTCCCGTCGTCTATGGCTTGGCATAGCCTTTGCACGTCCCATGAGTTAAGTCATCTTGCACAGCTTTTGGCTTAAGTCTAGGCACCCGAGAACTTGGTTGTTCAAGTCGAACGCGTGCATGGCACGTTCCCTCCATTATGAAGCTCGACGTAGCCTTTGCTCGTCGAGTCGTTATCCGAATAAGTTAGGCAAGAGTTGTGCTGGGCTATCAAAGCCATTTCTAGTACTGTCCCACTCTATCTGCGATTGTCAAGTCGCATAGTCCTTCGAGATCAAGGCTCGTCGTATAACATATATGACTTGAGCGACAGCATCGCCTAGAGAACATGATCTGTCTAAGGCATGAGCCACGGTCGACATGATGTAAAGACAACCACGGTCTATAGCATTTAAGGAACACGTTTGGTTCAAGTTAAGTTGGAAGGCTATGCAGTAGTCGTTCCATGATATATGAGGCGGTCCCTCGGTTGGGAGTCTCACGTTCCTATGTACGTTAAGAAGTATGAGGCTGTCCCTCGGTTGGGAGTCTCACGTTCCTATGCACGTTAAGAAGTATGAGGCGGTCCCTCGGTTGGGAGTCTCAATGTCCCGATTCACGTTATGTAAAGTGTGGTTCAGAGCACGAGTGCTAAGTATAGTTCCAATCGTACCAACAAATTAGGCCATGCATTTACGTGAGTCTAGATGTCTAGTAGGTGTGTGGTTATGGACAACTTGTCGACAAGGGCGATGTTTCTTCGAACGGCAACCCGGGGCCACGGGACCGACTCGGCCTAGGAGGACACACGATATAGCCGAGTTGGGTATGAAGCAACCGATAGTTCGGGGACTTGCATCGGAGATCGCAACTTGCAGTGCAAGGGTCCCGATTGCCAGGCTATGTCCATAATGGCTTGTCGTGCCAGTGACCTTTCATATAGATAATTAGCGTGCTAAGCGGCGAATCCGCTTGCACGGTTTCGGTCGTAACAAAGGAAGTGTAAGCACGGTATAACTTGAGTTATGAAACGTGTGCTCGGTTGCACCCAAAGTATTATGAGGCCTAGGGTTTGGCTACGTAAAGGCCCGTGCTTCGGCACGCGATGTGGCGTCGAGTGCTAAGTCGTTGGCATAGAGTTGCATAAGTCAAACTGGAGTCGTTACGAGTTAAGTCGAGAAGGGCCGTAGGGCAAGTTGGGTGAAGTTACGTTGAGTTGCTGGACACGAACTCAATTATGAGGCACGACTGCACTGCCATAACACAAGTATGGGTAAGTCAGTAAGTGGCGAGGCATTGCCTCAAGAAGGTAGCATGGTCACACGAAAATGGGGTCTATCGTGGAGTTGCGTCCCTGATTATGGCCGTAAGGGAAACACGCCTTGATAGGTTAACGTTGTTGGCACGAGAAGGGGTCTAGAGGCAGAGTATGAGTTAACGTTGTTGTTTAAAGCACGAGATGGTCCTTAGACATAAGTATGCCAAGGTGTCTGTCATAAAATCGATCCTAAGACAAGACTAGAAAGACAATTGTAAAGGGACTTGTATTGCATAAAGTAAAATAAACGTGTCGGTTTTGTATGGGTGGGCGAGGAGCTCACTCCACCAGTACAGTTGAGTACTGACACCCACATAGTTTTCATGTACAGGCACAGGTAGAAGCTCGTGGTATGGAGCTCGCTTGGATGTGTCGAGTGAAGAATATATGGCAACTCTAGAGGGGGTGAATAGAGTTTATAGTGATAATAGCCAATTAAAATTAAAATCTTTCACAAGCTAAAATTAATCAGAGTAAATGCGGAAATAAATAAGGAGCAAGAAAGCATACGCAAACACAGCCGATTTTAACCTGGTTTCCCTCGTGGAGGACTAGTCCAGGCCTGAGAACTCTAGCTCAGGATTAAATCCACTATTTATGAAATAGTAGTTACACCCCGTGCCCTTTCTTCAGAAGAGCACGTCAACTTCTTACAAAGATCACAGTGGCGATGCTTGGAATTTTTTAAGCGACTTCTTGAACTCTTGCACAAACTCCTAACTGAAAAATGCTGAGCATTTGAGGCTTAGGGAGCTTGTGGCTAGTAGATGAAGAAGGGTATGGCTTGTATTGAGCTTTAGAGAGAAGAGAAGAGAAGATTGGATGATTGAAAATGAGAGAATTTATGGCCTATTTATAGGATACTAGTAGGCAGAATTCGGCCAGAATTCTGGTAGGAATTTTCAAATATTTGGCCGTTGGACAATTAGCAACCAGCCAACCCTAAAAATTAGGGTGCTGATTTTTAGGGGGCAGAGTTCGGCCCGAACTCTGTGTGGAGGCAAAGTTCGGCCCGAACTCTGTCTCCAGAGCACAGAATAGGTCTTATGGTCCAATGGGCTTATTTGGATGTGTGGAGCTTTATGGATTTTGGGTAGGTTATAGGTAAAGTCTCAAGAGCTCAGCACAACTCAGCTTACATCAGTCTAGACTCAATAAATTTATAAAATACAGACTCAAAAATAACTTGTATTGCAAAACTGAGCTGTCGACTGACTTGAGCTGGATGCAGTCGTCGTGTGTCGTATTGAATTATTACAAGTATTATTTAGTCAATGTTATCAATATTTGGTTGACTGTGACTTTGTGTCAACAATCTCCCCTATATTGATAATTGACAAAATAATAATTGTATATTCAATATTCATACCTGGACACATTTAAAGACAAAAAGCATAGCTCCCCCATAATCAGTGCCGAGCTTAAAATAGCTCCCCCGTAAACAATGCTTCGAATCTTGTTGGCCTGATAAGAACATTTTTCCAAAAGCACATATGCAAAAAATATATAGAATATACAAATATCTTCCTCTTTTGGCATTTAGCAATTTATGATAAACAATTAATAACTGGCAAACACACCAAAAAGATAAGAGAAGAAACTGCATATAAACTAATATAACGACCAAATGTCTCAAGAGTCATAATAGAAGAAATGATATATAAACTGATAGAACTACCAAAGTCTCAAGAGTCACAACTCATAATAAGACTAATACAAACCAAGTACATAAAAGCAACTAAAATCAAAATGCATAAACCATAAGCTATGATCCTCAGTAGCAGCAGCAAGTAGCAGTCCATATCCATCATCGAGCTCGTGAAGGCCCAGCGTCGTCGGATGGATCAGTAAAGGAACGACGAGGGTCCACGAAGGCTGCATTCGGATCCATGTAGCGAAGAACCCAAGGGTCATCAATACGAAATCCCTCACGACCAGGGTCCCGCTCCATAGGGATAGGCATAGACGGATGGCGAGACATAGAATATCAAATATCGTACAGGAGTTGTTGATAGCAGTCATCTGCAGGGTAGTCAGGTAATCCAGTTGAGTCCAGCGATCATCCTCCAAAGTGAAACGATCGCGGAGCATGGTCTGAAAAGACTCGAGAGTGGCAGGAGGAGGAGGAGGATCCTGTCCCAAAGGTGGGGCATCTGGCTCATCATCAGAATGTTCAGACACGACTGGTGAGCCAACGGCCGCCTGAAGCCACCTTGCCTTAGAGAGGAAGGCAGGGGCAGGTAAGAATGGACACTCATCAAGGGGTACATGAAATGCCTGAAAGATCATAGATAGGTATAATGCATAAACTAAAGATCTTGGTTTCTTTCTACAGTTAATCATCCAGTCCATCGTGGTTCGTGGAAGATTAAAGGGAACATGAAAGTGGAGATGATATAATGTCGAGATTTCAAAATAAGTGACTTCATCAGTGGAACCCGCTTTGGGTAGAATGGTGTTGAAAATGATTCGATAAAGTTCATAGAAATAGGGATTGAGATACTTGGCCAAAAGCTTACGAGGACGTGTGTTCGGGGTACACAAGTCGTCCTTGAAGCTTTCAAGTGAAGACCCATCGGGAAATTGAAATGAACAAGCTTCAATAAGCTTTTTCCATGAGTTTGGCTCTTGGAGTTCAAGGTATTCGGCCAATTCAAAATCGTCGAAAGAGATATCAATTCCCGCAACCCGTGAATAAATATGTGTATCATCATGGGTTAAGTTACAGTAAAACATTTGAATAGCACTACGATAAATGACCGAATTTGTGGTGATAAGTTCATCAAGGCAAAGTTCATGAAAGAGTGCATCATATTGAGAGAAAATAGTAAAGTTGATAGGGTGTCCCGTAAACACCGGACGTGTCCGAAAATTACTAAACCAATCATTTGATGCGTCGAGTGATACAAAAATTCGGTCGTCAAAAGTGTTTGGGTCATGTGGACGTGGAGGATTGAACAACGGATGGATAGGTGGTTGTTGTTCAACGGCCGGTGCAACGGGTGGTGCAACGGGCGGTTCATTGCGAGGAGGAGCATTCGACGAGGATGCTCCCTCGGTCCGAAGTCTCTTCCCGCGGTTGAACAAACGTAAAGCCATGACACAATAAAGATAATGAAGAAAATTGAGATATAGAAAAGTAATGAATTATACCTCAAAGTAGTGATGAACAATGAAGGAGAATGGTGAAATAGGCCTTTTCCTTGAGTTTGGGGAAGAGATGAGCTCTAGAAGGAAGAAATTAGGGTTAGGGTTTTGAGGAAAAGTGTTTGGAGAAGTAGAAAAGGTGGCAATAAAAGAGAAGAGGGAGGAGAACCCGAAAATATGTGAAGGGTTCCAATTGGTCGGAGCAAATAATGGCCATTGGATCTAAATAAGATCAGCGGCTGAGACTGTTCCCGGTTCTGGAACAGTCAGGCCGAATTCAGCCCGAACTCTGGTAAGGACAGAGTTCAGCCCAAATTCCGGATTCTGGTCACAGAACAGGAATCAGGCTGATATGAAGAAAAATTAGTTAAGTTAGAAAGACCAAAAAGAACATGAGTATAAATACAAGGAAAGATCCAAGTGATAAACAACGGATGACAGATTGTGAACTCGAAGCAGTAAGGTAAAGTTGAAAATTAGTATTTCAGCACGTGATAAATAAAAATGAACCATGTAATAAATAAGAAATTATATCATAATTTAATATTGTGAAGCTGCCATAGGTTTGCTGTAGGGGCCGGATCCCAGCTAGCGGTAGTCCTGAGGACTAGTGCACCGTGTCGCTTAGGCTTTTATGCCTTATTGTCAGAAGGACCCTTTCGGCTTGTACCCATAGCAAGTTCATCATAAGAGAATCACGATATACTCGATATTTATGCAGGTTGATTTTAATTTATAACAGCTTCATCTAAAATTCCAAGTTCACGACAAAGAAAATTGAAGCGCTCTTCGGATAATGGTTTTGTAAAAAAATCTGCTAACTGATGATCAGTGTCAATAAATTCTAAGTTAATCGTACCATTTTGCTGATGATCACGCAAAAAGTGATAACGTATTTCAATGTTCTTCGTACGTGAGTGACAAATGGGGTTCTTAGTAAGATTTATAGCACTAGTGTTGTCACAAAAGATTGGAATGTGCATGAAAGATAAGTTGTAGTCTTCAAGGGTTTGCTTCATCCACAGAATTTGTGCACAACAATGCCCTGCTGCGATGTATTCAGCTTCTGTTGTGGATAGTATGACAGAATTCTTCTTCTTGCTAAACCAAGAGACTAAAGCCTTTCCTAATAAATGACACGTACTGCTCGTACTTTTACGGTCGACCTTGCATCCGGCAAAATCAGCATCAGAGTAACCAATGAGGTCAAATGATATTGACTTGGGATACCATAGGCCCACTGTAACCGTACCCTTAAGGTATCGAAAGATACGCTTAACAGCAGTCATGTGTGATTCCTTAGGATTTGCTTGATATCTAGCACGCAGGCAAATGCTAAACATAATATCAGGACGACTAGCAGTGAGATAGAGTAGACAGCCTATCATACCTCGATACTTACGTTGATCTACAGGTTTGCCGCTATCATCTGGTTCAAGTTTAGTTGAAGTAGCCATTGGAGTGCTGATTGGTTTGACATTGTTTCTGCTTGGGTCTTCTGTGCGACGACCCCGTTGCCGTCGATGTAATCGGTCGTTATGAAACTGCCTTGCACGAACGCATACTAGGATCATGCGGCATCACGTTTTAGCGAGGACGATCGCTCCTACGGAAGTGGGGCGTGACAGTAAGGGTGGAAGTACATATCTAGGTTTATCTCAAGAGTAGTACTTCTTTAGGAACTTGCCGTTGATGGGCATCATGAACAAGTCTCCGTTGGGTCGGCGAGACGGTAAGCACCGTTTGAGTATACCGTCTCTATGATAAAAGGTCCCTCCCACTTGGGTTTGAACTTTCCTGGCATTTTATGAGTCAACACCATCAGCCTCCTGACTGCCAGAACCAGGTCACCTATTTGGAAAGTCCTCTATTTGACCTTCTTGTTGAAAGCTTGTGATACACGGGCTTGATAAAGTTCAATGTGCTGTTGAGCTAAGTGGCGTTTCTCATCAAGTGATTCTAACTCTCGCAGATGGCGGCATTAATTGTCTTCCTCCGTCAACTGGTTTGTGATTGCAACACGGAGTGAGGGTATCTGGATTTTGAGAGGCAGTACCGCTTCACTTTCGTAAACCAGAGAGAACGGTGTGTTGCCTGTCGGAGTCCGTACCGTTGTGCGGTAGGCCTACATGCATTCGCCGAGTTTTTTGTCCCAGTCACGTTTATTGGATGACACGACCTTTTTGAGTAGCCTGACGATAGTCTTGTTAAAAGCCTCGGCTAATCCGTTCGCTGCCAGATTGTAGGCGGTTGATGCCACGTTCTGAATACGTTTCTTGTCACAGAATCTGCTGAAAGTATGGCTGATGAACTGTGGACTATTGTCGTGGATAATCCTACGGGGTACCTCAAAATAGTAGATGACATGATGCTTGATGAATCTGATCACCCTAGAGCTTTTTACTTCCGTTAGTGGAACTACTTCTGCCCATTTGGAGAAGTAGTCGGTGATGGCTAGGATGAAGCGGTGTCCCCTCGATGAAGGAGGGGTAATAGGTCCCACAATATCCATGCCCTAAGATTCAAAGGGCCAGGAGGCGACCGTAGGATGTAGTGGTTCCGATGGTGTATGGATAAAGTCGACGTGAAGCTGGCAAGCATGGTATTTTTTAGCATAGTCGACGGCGTCGGCTGCCATGGTTTGCCAGTAGTAACCCATACGTCGTAGTCGATCCTGCAACTTAGGCCTTGGTTGGTGAGCCCCACATGTTTCGTCATGAGCTTCTCGAAGGGCTTCGGCTACTTCTTCGTTGGATAGACATCGAAGGAGAAGTTCATCGTAGGAACGTCGGTACAGTATTTTAGTAGCTGTATCATAATAAAATCGAAGGGAAAGCCTTCTGACCGAGACAGCTTCTTTCGGGTCTTCTGGAAGAATTCTATAGATAGCGAAGTCAATGAATGGGACCCTCTAGTCTCGGACATTAACACCGGTGCTTGTCGTCATGGCATGGGCCATTTGTGTTCATAGGTTGATTTTAGGACATACCAAGTCTCGACCAACTACCGTAACGTAGTGTTGAGTCCCGAAGGGTGCTGCTAATGAAGCTGCGAGGCCAGCCAGAGCGTCAGCCTCCAGGTTTTGTAGTCGAGTTACGTATTCTATGAAGAACTTACACTACCAAAATATATCGATTTAGCGACGGCCAGATCCGTCGCCCGTCCGTCGGCAATTTGTATTAGCGACCGATCACTGACGGATCTTGGACAAAATAATTCGTCGGCAATCAGCTCGTCGCTAATAACGGTCCATCGCTAAGCAGTCGTCAAGGGAAGGAATAGCGACGGCTTGTCGACTTCACAATACGAAGTATTAGCGACGACTTTTTGACGGGCTTTCGTCCATTTCAAGTATTAAATACTGAACTGTGTAGACACTAGCGACGTAATGGTCCGTCGGTAAACCGTCGTAATAGCGTATCAGAGTGTATCATTCCGTCGCTATTTCGTTGATCGCCGTCGCTAACAGAGGACGGATTAGCGACGGAATACTGACGGATTATTCGTCGACCATGTTCTGGAAATGCTTGGCATTTCCAGAACCATGGCGACGGATGAGTCATCGCCATTCCGTTGAACTATATACCACCAGAACGTTGCCGACGAATATTCCGTCGACCATCCGTCGCTACCTGGAAACATTTTCAAATCTTCAGTTAGCGACGGATATGCCGTCGAACAGTAGTCGAAAACTGGAAATATCCGTCGCTAACCGATCACTAGTCCGTCGCTAAATGAGATTTTTTTTAAAAAAAATTACAGCACTTTTCCTGTTCGCAAAAATATGCATAAACCAAACCAATATATAATGCACACCAATTATCCAACAATCACATAGACCAAATATATAATGCACACCAATTATCCAAAATCACATAGACCAAATATGTACATACGAATTTAATACACACCAATTATCCAAGAATTATATAGACCAAACCAAATTAATATAAAATAAACATCAATTATCCTGAAGAGTAACCTAATATCCGTCGTTATAATCTGAGCATAGCACAAATATTCCAAAATTCCCACAAATATTCCAAAATTTTCACAAATATTCTAAAATTCCAAAACACATAGAAAAATCGACTTTGGCCTCAGCAAAGACCGTAAGTCAGACGATAAATCCTCACAGCCAGGGATCATAGTTGCGTTGAGGCATGTACCATTCTTTCAGCCACTTTGCATACGAAAGCTCAATCTGGTTGAGGTCTTCTGTAGGGATAGGAGGGTCGGTCCTGATGCTACTACTCTCTGACGGTGGCTCTTCCTTAACTTCAACCTTGGGAGCAATCTCTTCCCTGATGGTCATCGGTTCTTTCTTGACCTCGACCTTTGGTAACACCTCCTCCTTAACAGTCATCGGCTCTTGTTTGACGACGGGGACTTCTTCTGTGTCGACCTCCAAGGGTTTCTTGCCTCGGCCCCTTCCTCGACTAGCAGTACCACCTCGACGACTCCTAGGAGCCATCTCTCTGACAACATAAATTTTTATATAGGGCAAAGAAATTTACTCAAATTATAAAAGTTGTGACGTTGGTTTTTTGCGTTCATCATCATTAGAGGGAGCAGTACTGGAAAATTTGTGACGTTGGTAGCATGAGAGAGTAAAAATCTGTATCATAAGACTAACAGAATTACTATGTAATCATGTACTCACCAATAACCGGATGTAACTGGAGTCGTTGGGCCTATCGTGCAGTAATTGGTGGATCCGCTGGTATAGGCCGGATGTACTTAGTATCTAGTGTATCAGATTAGTATCGGTCTATCGGTTTGGTATAGGACGTATCAGATTAGTATTAGCCTTAACAAATTGGTATCGTCCTATCCGATATGTACATGTATCGGCCGTATAGCTAGGATTCATATTGGCCTTATCAATTTGGTATCGGTCATATCCGATAGGTATCGGCCGTGTTGGATTAGTATAGACCATTTCGGATTAGTATCATGAAAGGTTTAGTAACAACTGTACTTGGATTTCTCTCTTCTCAAGCTAGAATACCATTGCAAGAGAGTCACCAGATCGTGATTGGCCGGTTACAGTAACATACATGCTTCCTTTTCCATCAGGAAAAGCGAGATTGAAAAGGAAGTATATATGTTCTGTAACTGGCCAGCTACGCTCTCGTGACTCTCTTACATTGGTAATCTACCTCTAGAAGAGAGAAATTCAAGTACAGTTGTTACTAAACCTTCTACGATACTAATCCGAAATGGTCTATACTAATCCAACATGGTCGATACCTATCGGATATGACCGATACCAAATCGATAAGGCCAATATGAATCCTAGCTATACGGCCGATACATATCGGATAGGACGATACCAATTCGCTAAGACCAATACCAACTGATACGGCCCATACCAAAATGATAAATCGATACTAATCCGATACGGTCAATAGTTATAAGTACCTACGATCCAGGATGTTGATCCGCTATTACATTTATGTACGATCAACGAAGTAACGATCCATTTCAATTTGGATGTGAAAATCTGTATCGTAAGACAAACTAAACATAATCAGTTCTATTTCACATGCTTAATTGCCAAGTATGGGAACGAATGGCTCAGAACACAACCCAAAATTCATTCTAGCATACATTAGTGTGAATCATCTATGTTCTGTACATATGGTGTAGTATATGTTCTTATCGTATCTAGTATCTGAAGAATGTAACAGAATCAAGATGAACTCACATAATGTAATACTAAGACATCATCTACTACTATATAAGATATAGAGATAGATTGTCATATCATCATTGCCGAGGGATGAGGGTCGGAGGACAAATACCGCTCGAGTGAGCCAAAGGCATGCAGCTACTTCCCTCCCTACATTCACCCTCTCCCTCTCACATGCTATCAACGTCACAACTTTTCCAGTGCTGCTCCCTCTAATGATGATGAACGCAAAAATCAAAGACCTCCCTCTCCTTTCTCACTCTTCACAGTTCTCACAACAGGAAGGATCAATGCTTTCTAATTCTCTTCCATCCATCAATTCCTTCCTTTTGATCAAGCATCTTCCTTCTCCTCTCCTCTACCATGGCTCTGGACCCATCTGCTCCTCTCTACTTCCTTTCTTCTTATTTGACTCTCCCAGCCATATATGATATCTACCTCAAGTGTAGAGTCGGGAGAGAAGAAGTGGGCAGGAAGAGGAGGGAGAAACAGCACAGCCAGCGGTATGACCCGGAGGAAGTACAGAGGTTTTCTTTAACATCCGTAGGAGAACTATAAGGATATATCTTTTCACAACATATCACCTTGTCAAAGACCCTTAATGTGATAACCATATTATCGCAGTGTTGGAAAACTAACATGTCATAATTTTCTAAGCCGTGTGTTTTGACATAATCCTTCAAACTCTTTTCAGCTATATAGTAATGCAAGAATACTACATAGGAGGAAAGAGTTGGGAGGATTATGTCAAAACACACGGCTTAAAAAATTATGACATGTTAGTCTTCCGACACCACGGTAACATGATATTCACATTAAGGGTCTTTGACAAGGTGACATGTTGTGAAAAGATATATCCTTATAATTCTCCTACGGATGTTGAAGAAAACAACTGTACTTCCTCAGGGTCATGTCGCCGACTGTGCTGCTTCCCCCTCCTCTTTCTGTCCACTTCTTTTTCCCTGACTCTACACTTGAGGTGGATATCATATGTGGCTGAGAGAGTCAAATAAGAAGAAGGGAAGGAGGAAGGAGCAGATGGGTCCAGAGCTATGGTGGAGGAGAGGAGAAGGAAGATGCTTGATCAGAACGGATGGCTCAGAACACAACCTAAAATTTATTCTAGCATACATTAGTGTGAATCATCTATGTTCTGTATATATGGTATATGTTCTTATCGTATCTAGTATCTAAAGGATATAACAGAATCAAGATGAACTCACATAATGTAATACTAAAACATCATCTACTATTATATAAGATATAGTGATAGGTTGTCGTATCATCATTGCCGAGGGATGAGGGTCGGAGGACAGTCAACTTTATCTATGACGACATAGTTTCTGCCTCGCCAGTCGAATGGCTGCAGGGACTATGTCCTGCTCACGATGTCGTACCGTAGATTAATGCAAATGGAGCTGGAAATATCCATCGCTAACAGTTCACTAGTCCGTCGCTAACTGAGATTTTTTTGAAAAAAAATTGCACCACTTTTCCTGTTCACAAAAATATGCATAAACCAAACCAATATATAATGCACACCAATTATCCAACAATCATATAGACCAAATATATAATGCACGCCAATTATCCAAGAATCACATAGACAAAATATGCACATACGAATTTAATGTACACCAATTATCCAAGAATCATATAGACCAAACCAAATTAATATAAAATAGACATCAATTATCCTGAAGAGTAACCTAATATCCGTCGTTATAATCCGATCATAGCACAAATATTCCAAAATTCCCAAAAATGTTCTAAATTTTTTTAATTACAATACTTTAAGGAGGAGGAGGAGTTCGATTGCCCGGATGGCTCAGATAAAATAGCAAAAATTCGATTTATCTCCAAGTGTGAGAACGGATGGCTCAGAACACAACCCAAAATTTATTCTAGCATACATTAGTGTGAATCATCTATGTTCTGTACATATGGTATAGTATATGTTCTTATCGTATCTAGTATCTGAAGGATATAACAGAATCAAGATGAACTCACATAAAGTAATACTAAAATATCATCTCCTACCATATAAGATATAGTGATAGGTTTTCGTATCATCATTGCCGAGGGATGAGGGTCGGAGGACAGTCAACTTTATCTACGGCGATATAGTTTCTGCCTCGCCTGTTGAATGGCTGCAGGAACTATGTCCTGATCACCATGTTGTACCGTAGATTAATACAAATAGAGCTGGAGCCAAAATACAGAAACCAAAATACAAAATACAGAATCCAATCCCTGGGTTCGCCGAAAATACAAAACACAGTTCTAATTCATATATATTTTAAGTGTAAGAACGGATGGCTCAGAACACAACCCAACCAGAGAGGATACTCTGAGAGATCCATCCGAGTAGGACGTATACTCTGAGAGATCACCTTTACAAGAATGATATCAGTAGTGGGATTGGGTGTTGGAGGAGATATTATCAGAGTATACGTCCTACTCAGATGGGTCTCTCACCGTTACTATTTTTTTCTGACAGCATGGTGGATGTGCTCCGTCAACAGATTCTTGCTCTAAACCAAAACTTTTCTCCGGAGCTCAAGTGGACATCCTTCGTGTAGAGCTCGAGTGAGAGGTTCCTGACAGCATGGTGGTCTCTTTTGTTAAAGTATTCGTGCTCGTCCTACAACCATTGTGGGACGAGCACGAATACTTTGACAAAGAAGACCACCATGCTGTCAGAAACCTCTCACTTGAGCTCAACATGAAGGATGTCCACTTGAGCTCCGGGGCAAAGTTTTGGCTCGGAGCAAGAATCTGTTGACGGAGCACATCCACCATGCTGTCAGAAAAAATAGTAACGGTGAGAGACCCATCTGAGTAGGATGTATACTCTGATAATATCTCCTCCAACACTCAATCCCACTACTCATATCATTCTTGTAAAGGTGATCTCTCAGAGTATACGTCCTACTCAGATGGATCTCTCAGAGTATTCTCTCTGATTGGTTTTTGTATCATCATTGCCGAGGGATAAGGGTCGGAGGACAGTCAACTTTATCTACGGTTACATAGTTTTTGTCTCGTCAGTTGAATGGCTGCAGGGACTATGTCCTGATCACTATGTCATAGTCCAATACAATCCAGATATTGACACAGTACTAATTCATATATGTAGTTCAATATAAATAGTCTAATACAAAAACAACCCAATACAAATAGTCCAATACAAATAGTCCAATACAAATTACTAATAGCTAATGAGAACCACACAGCTCACGCTAACACTCAGTGATACGATCACGCAACTACCTCGAATAAACGAGATCTTTGGCGTGAGGAGAGATGTAGTCCCTTGCAAGTGCTGCATGAATAAAACTTTCGGTCTCACTAGCTACCGGTGCTGGATGAATAGAACTCCCGGTCTCACTAGCTGCCGGTGCCACTTCCTCCTTAACAGTAGGAGGAGCCACCTCAGCATTCACTATTTTTCTCAAACGATGTGCCGCTCCTCGGGTCATGGGTGCCATCTGGTAAGATCGATATTCAAAAATAATATAATTATAACATAAGCAAGCTAACTAAAGGAACCATCATGTAACTTGAGTACATTTTCGAAAGCAGATAAAGTACAAAAAATTCGATTTTTTGTCAAGTATGAGAACGGATGGCTCAGAACACAACCCAAGATTCATTCTAGCATACATTAGTGTGAATCATCTATGTTCTGTACATATGGTGTAGTATATGTTCTTATCGTATCTAGTATCTGAACAATTTAACAGAATTAAGATGAACTCACATAATGTAATACTAAGACATCATCTACTACTATATAATATATAGTAATAGGTTGTCGTATCATCATTGCCGAGAGATGAGGATCGGAGGACAGTCAACATTATCTATGGCTACATAGTTTCTGCCTCGCCAGTCGAATGGCTGCAGAGACTATGTCCTGATCACTATGTCGTACCGTAGATTAATGCAAATGGAGCTGGAGCCAAAATACAGTACTACTTTACCATGTCATACCATTTTACTCTCTCACTCTCTCTTCTCCCCCCTTCGACGCTCTCACTCTCTCCGACGCTCTCACACTACTAATTCCTATGTGTTTTAAGTTTGAGAACGGATGGCTCAGAACACAACCCAAAATTTATTCTAGCATACATTAGTGTGAATCATCTATGTTCTGTATATATGGTGTAGTATATGTTCTTATCGTATCTAATATCTGAAGGATATAACAGAATCAAGATGAACTCACATAATGTAATACTAAGACATCATCTACTACTATATAAGATATAGTGATAGGTTGTCGTATTATCATTGCTGAGGGATGAGGGTCGAAGGACAGTCAACTTTATCTACGGCTACATAGTTTCTGCCTCGCCAGTCGAATGGCTGCAGGGACTATGTCCTGATCACCATGTCGTACCGTAAATTAATGCAAATGGAGCTGGAAAAATCCATCGCTAACCTGTCACTAGTCCGTCGCTAACTGAGATTGTCTTATCATCATTGCCTGCCTTCATTCCTCACTCTCTAAAGCACACATACGCATATGTATATCACAGTTAGATGTATAGATATATACATCTATATAGAAGCACACATACACATATGTATATCACAGTTAGATGTATAGATATATACATCTATATAGAGGCACACAACTGATACACTCTAAGGGTCGATTTTCCAGGAAAAACTTTACTTACTCACTGACTTTGGTGAAGCGAATGTCCCAAGGATATTCTTAACAAAGAAGGCAGATGAAGAACTCGTACTGTCCTTGAGACAGTGAACATACACCATGAACCCAAAAGCCATATTCACATTTACTAATCCAAATACCACCAAACTAATGGATAACACCCAATATTGATAACACATTATTTAGCCGATATAAACACCTAATTAAAACTAGAATTTGAGAAGCAAAGCCCCCCGCCACCCTCGACCCAAGCCCGCCATCCCAAGCCCGTCGCCCAGGCCCCGATGCCCCCGCCCCAAGCCCGACGATACCGTTAGAGAGATATCAGAAGAGAAAGAGAGAGGGGATTACCTTCGGGAGAGAGAGAGGAGAGGACGTCGACGCCGATCACCGAAGTCGCGGGAGAGAGAGAGAGAGAAGAGAGAGAGTAAATTTGGGGGGAATGCAAAACGTTTCCTTCGTCGTTTCAATTTAAGTCTGGAACGTATATTTAGCGACGGACTAGCGACAAATTTTTATCCGTCGCCCATTAGTCGCTCTTTTTGATACTTGACGACTAAATATCCATCGCTACGTAGTCGAAGGACTGTCCCGCCAATTCTCTCCGTAATTCCTGCCAAATAATCGACTGCATAGCGACGGTTAAATATCCGTCGCTATATCTCCGACGCCCTAGCGACGGATGAGCGACCTTTTCTTCCCCTAAAAATAAAATAAAAAATGTAACGGCTTGTCGTCGGTACTCCGTCGGCTAGTTGCCATAAAGCCGTCGCTAACACCGACGAAAAATATCCGTCGCTAATGTTTCGTCGCTAATTTACTGTATTTTGGTAGCGTTGGTGAAGGTTGAGATAATATTCAATACAACTTCATGGTAAGGAACCAGATCTTCATGACGAACTTCGTACTGCCCTCGAATTTAATTAACGACGAGTTTTGAGTCGCCATAAGCTTCCAGATGATCCACCCCTAGTTGTTGCGCCAGCTGGAGTCCCATGACGAGAGCGTTGTACTCGGCAATATTGTTGGAGCACGGCTTTGAAAGAGAGTAAGCACGCTGGATGGCCAACTGATCGGGGGAGACTAAGACCACCCCCACTCATGCGATGATTTGGCCTTTGGGGCCTGTTCTCGAAGCACCATCAAAAAACACCCGCCAGACGGTATTTTTTTGAGCAACGTTTGATTCTTGGACCTCATCCGGGATGTCTTCATAGAGTCTGGAGGACTCTGGGATCGGGTGTGCAGCTAAAAAGTTGGCTAGAGCTTGGCCCTTGACGACTTTTTGTGAGTCGAATACCATGTTATACGGTGTCAACATGATTGCCCATGTAGCTAGTCGGGAGTTCAATGATCTCGACTTTGTCATGAGAACCTTGAGTGGATTGACTCGGAAGATGACATGAATTGTCTGGCCTGAAACGTAATGGCGAGTCTTCTGGATGGCGAACACCAAAGCCAAATATTCCTTTTTGACGGGGTTGTACCGATGTTCAGCCCCGATCATTATCCTATTAAGGTAGTAGATAGCTTGCTCGTAGCCTGCATCATTGTTCCGAGCCAACAAAGCGCCGAGGGAATGATCCATGGCACGGACGTAGAGGAAAAATGGTTTGCCTGCGACGGGTGCCACCAGGACTAACGAGCTCGTCAGGTAAGCTTTGATATCATCAAAAGCTTTCTGGCATTCTTCTGTCCAGACATAGGAGACTCTCTTCTTCATGAGCTGGGTGGGGGGTTGACATTTTCTGGAAATGTTTGCTATAAACCTTCGGATGTATGCAAGACGCCCTCGCAGGCCTCGAAGTTCTTGGAGGTTCTTCGGAGGGTTCATATCAAGGATGGCTTTGGTCTTCTCGGGGTCGACATGAATGTCTTTCGTCGTGATAATAAAGCCCAAGAACTTTTTACTAGAAATCCTAAGGAAGGATTCAGCGGGGTTCATCTTGAGTTGATGCGTTTGCATAAGATCGAAGACTGCCTTTAGGTCTTGTAAGTGATCACCTTTGAGACGGCTCTTGACGGCGATATCATCAACATAGCATTCAACTATTTTACGTAGATATTGATGGAAGATGGTACTCATAGCTTGCTGGTACGTAGCACCAGCGTTTTTCAAACCAAAGGGCATCACTCTGTAGCAGAAAACTCCTTTCGGAGTCCTGAATGACGTGTGTTTTGCGTCATCAGGGAACATTTTGATCTGATTGTAGCCCGAATACCTATCCATGAAAGACATGTGTTCGAAGCCACATGTATTGTCGATCATCTTGTCAGTGATTGGAAGCATGAATTCGTCTTTTGGGCAAGCAGTATTGAGATCTCTGAAGTCGATGCAGACTCGTATCTTTTTATTCTTCTTGATGACAGGGACGACATTGGCCACCCAATCCGGATGTTGCTCTTCACCAATGAACCTGCTGCTTAGGAGTTTATCTACCTCTTAATCGATAGCATTCATGATGTCAAGACAAAAACGTCATTGTTGCTGCTTTATAGGCTCGGCATCAGGTAAGATGTTAAGTCTATGCATCACGATCTGGGGATCAAGTTTCGACATATCTTCGTAGCTCCAGACGAAGACGTTGATGTATTCTTTGACCAATTGGACTAAAGAATCTCGGTCTCTTTCCTTTAGACTCTTGCTGATGAAGATAGGTTTGGAAGAAGACCCATCCCCAAGGTCGATTTGCTCCACTTCGTCTTCGGTAGGGGGTTCGAGTAATTCAAAAAGAGACTCCTACTGCACTCATAGGCGTTGAGCCCAAGGTTCTTCCTCAAAAAATTATGGCGTTTGGTCATCGCCTTCATCCTCTTGAGATTATGCAGATGCCATGTTGACTGATAGCACCTTCCTGAAGATTGGGCTGATACTGGTATCGGAATCCCAAGTTGATGCTTCAGATGAATGAGAGTGCACCACTTCTTCCGCTTCTGAACTCTCTGGAATTGCCGACGGCGTGACATAGCCCACCCCCCGTCGAGTACGATGATAGTAGTCCTGCGGCTTTCCTTCAGGTATTGGAAGTCGGAGGGGAAGACGCCAGCCTTTGCCGTAGTTCAGGCCCTTGTTGCTTTTCAGATCGTAACCCATCTTTTGGATGAGGTACTTTACCTTGTCCGTGTACCGATAGACTTGTATGCTGCCGATATTTGGTTCTGGCTCGAGTGGCGGGAGGTCTTGATGACGCTCGACTTTGTCGAAGATGATGGGTTCTTCGTCCTGGTTCCACGGTAGAACTATAAAACAGACTCCTTGGGACGGGACTACTCGATTTACATGATTGACGGTCGTTATTTGTGTTTGTAACGACCGTAGAGCGTTATCTAGTATATACATGGCATTCCAATTTGGAAGACTAGAATAATTAAAAGACACTATATTATTGATAAAACACGAGATCTTGTCTCGTGGGATGACATTATCGAGAGAAGGTGCATCTATGTCAGCAGATATGTATTCTTCTAACTCTTCATCCATGAGTACTGGGGCTGGTTCGGAAGAACTCATCACAGACTTGACCTTGGGCTCTGAGAGGGCTATGTGGGCCTTCTCTTGCAGCTTGAGTGAGGCTGAGGATCGCGGAGGCTTGCCTCTAAGATGCACCTTCAGGCGTGCCTCAACTGCGCCTTCGGTGACTGGTGCCTTCCCTTGTAGTTTTTCCACAAGGGGAGCCGACATTTGAGAAGATTTTCCTTTGAGCCGTATCTTCAAGGGAGCTTCGGTGGATGTTCTACCTAGAGAAGTCAGTACTTTTCCAGGTAACTTGATTTCCAAGGGAGGCAGCATTTGAGACAGTTTTTCTTTGAGTCAAATTTTCAGAGGAGTGTTAGGAATCATCTCTGTCTCCATGTCCGTCTCTGCCGCCGTTTCTGCTTCGTCATCAGCATAATTGGCTTCCCCTTTATCGAGCGACTTATTTAAGCTAGCATTAGTGAAGTAGGCTTCGACCCCTTTGAAGGGGTCAATGTCGGCAAACTCTGTTCGGATGATGTCGTTAGTGGACACGTACTTCATGCATTAGTGGAGTATAGACGGTACCACCATGTACTCATGCAGCCACGGTCGACCTAGTAGGAGGTTGTAGTTGACGTCGGCGTCTATGACATAGCAAGTCACTTCAGTTCAGAGATTACCGATATGACATTTCAGTCGAATTTTGCCCAACAGTTCACTTTTGCTGCCATTAAAACAGATGATTGTAGTCTTAGAAGGCGCCAGACGGTGCATCGGGATTCCCAATATGGAGAGCAGAGTCCTAAGGATTATGCTGAAGGAAGACCCTGGATCAATCTGAATTTGCTTCACCTTGATGGAACCCACATACTCTGTGTAATACAACGGCCTGTTGTGCCGGTTGTGCTTGAGCAGCATGTCTTGTTGGGTAAAGGTTATATTGGGGATGACCTCCTCCGCACAATGGTAGTGAGCACATGTTGTTGGGATATCCTCAGACTACTTAACCTGACTGATGAAGGACTCAGCATCCTTTAACGCTTCACAGAAAGCTTCGCGGGTGTCTTTGGAAAGTCGAAGAATCTCGAACAGAGATAAGAGGGCAGGAGTACTGGCAAATTATGCCAGTATGTCAAAGTTGTGGGGCTTGGCTAGCCCCGAAGCATTTTCTCTTCGCAAAGGCTTGTCAAAGTGGGCCTCTGTGTGCTTCTGTTTATTGGCTGCTGGAGGTCTGGATGGACCCCCTTCCTGGCAGCATGGGTGGTGCAGGGAGGCACCACCTCGACGACAACTTCATAAGGTTGGACGTTCTGCTGCGAACGTGTTTGTACAGGAAGTGCCTCTTCCGTGGAGGAAGAGACCATACGGCAAGACTTGGTATTCTTGCCCTTGGTTTTGGAGGCATAGCGTACCCCCGGTTGAGTAACTTCGGAGACGAGGTCTGGGTAAACCCATACGATCTCTCCTCGAGATGTGGTGAGTGGGATGAGTCCACTCATGTTGTCTCTGATAGGTGGTAGGTTGACTACCTCCATTGTCGTCTTTAGGATGGGGACGACGCCATCTTGTGCTGTGGTTGGCGGCAAGGTGCCGAATTGGAGCGACACCAGGTTGGCCGAGACTGTCTTCTTCTCGTAATCGACGGAGAAGACATTCGTATTGATCATGCTCTGGATATAATTCTTGAGGACGTAGCAGTCCTGAGTTGGATGTCCGAAAAACTGATGGTAGTGACAGTACCTCGGGTTGTTAACTCTTCCAACCTCGTCGGGACGCTTCGGGTCCGGTAATTTAATCTTATTACCCAGCTTCAACATCTTGAAGAGTTGTAATGTGTCTTCATTATTGAAGGAGTAGACCTCCTTTGGCCTCGGTACAAGCGGAGGCTTTTGAGTAGGTGCTTGTGCACTTTTAGAAGCATTGACAGTCAACGCCTGCTTTCCCTTCATCTCACGTCCAGGGTTGCTGGTAGCAGACCATTTTCCCTTGTCCTTAAAGGCATGGAAACTAACTCCCAGAAGGCGAGCATTGTATGCCTTCTTTTCAGCTACTTCGGCCTCAATAATCAATGAGCTCTAGTCGGAAGGGGGAGTGGAGTTGAGCCAGAGCTTAACCGCAGGAAGCATGTTCATGCTGTAGAAGAAGAGGTGTGCATGTTCTGGCATACCCAGGGGCAGTCTCAAGTAGGCTTGTCGAAATCGTTCGATGAATGCTCGAACGGTCTCTTTTTCCGTCTGACGTTCTTCTATAAGGGATGCCATCGTCATGTCTTTTCCTCCATCGTAGAAACGATCAAGGAAGAGGTATGTCAAGTCATCAAAAGAGGATATGGAGTTGTCAGGGAGACTGCAGTACCAGTCGTAAGCCACTCCTTTCAATGCCCCGACAAACAAGCTGGTGAGTAGCGCGTCTTCCTTCGGGAGATATCCCGCTTGAGACTGAAAGTACGTCATATAATGGCGTTGAGATTCCTTTTCGTCTTATGGCGTTAAAGTTTGTGGTTTATACTTGGGAGGATAGACCACTTTGTTCCATTCGAGGGGGTATGGTTACGGGATCCCCATCTTCTGGCGCTCCTCCTATCTGTTCTTTGACTCGAAGCATTCACGTAAGTCCCTGATCATCACAATCACGTCTTCCGTGGAGCTGGGAGTCGGATAAGGTGGTATAGTCTGGAGTTGTATATTCAAAGGTTCCGATACCCGAGGTGCTTCACGACAATCGGTATTCAAGGATGCCCGTTGAAGGGGCACACTTGATTCCCCGTTGGCTCCTGGGTTAGGATTGGTGGAAGGTGCCCTGGCCAAAGCTGACCGTATCTCAAACACTGCTTGAGTCAGCGTTTGTATGGAGGCAGAGAGGGTTTTGAGTCCCTCCTCCAAAGTATCCATGCGCTGAACGAGGTCTGCTGGCGGAGCATCTGACTCCGTATCACCACCTCATGTCATGTATACTGTCATGACATGACTGGAAGTTGATAGATCGGTTGAAGCTTCACTTTTAGCCTCGCTCTTCCGTAAAAGAGTCACTTCTCCTGGAGTTTCATCCTGGCTACCTCTAGTTATGCTCTGGAGGATATCTTCGTCTTTGGGATGAGGATCAACAAGGGCTTGACTACCCCCAGTTATTACTTCCTCTGAAATCTTCTTTCTTGCCCGGGTGCTTCAAACACTCCTGAGGATGGGACAGTCACCTTGGTCTTTCTCGACTGGCTCTTAGATGAGGACGATATCGAGGAGTTGCTAGTCGCCTTTCGGATTGATGAGGAGTTAAAGACTACGTTGCAAGAAGCAATCTTTAGTTCTGGCTCCTCTTCAATCGACACCTTCTTCCCGAGGCAACGTCGGAGGGATGTTAACGATTGTAGTCGCTGGAACACAGACTCACCTTTGAGGTGGGACTGTTGTCTTACAACAATAGTTGATGGTGACCACAGCACAGGTGTGCCCTGTGAGGGGCACATTATGCTTGTCGGTCGACTCTCCTGATCGGCATTTGTGAATGCTCACATTACGCAAATAGTTAGAGGAGAGTGCAACCTTTACACCCCCATCAGGCGCATGGCAAGGCCAAGCACTGGGGTGATCAAGTGAATGCTGCACCCCCTGATCCAGCGCATAAGATGCGCCTAGATCAGTAGTGGGAGAACAATATTTAGGGTGGTTTGAACTAGCCTCAGACGCACAACCAATGTAGGCACAGGGGTTTAAGACCACAGAGTTTGCCTCGAACGGCTTGGTTGGAAGCGCAGCGGATGCACCCAAGTGAGACGAGGTCTTTGAAGGTTGGCTCGTTCACGGTACAGAAGCACCCGAGTCAATCTTGTACAGTTTACCATCGGCAGCGCGCATAATTGTGAGCGCATGCCTCTGACTTAATGTCAGCATAGTACGTTTGAGGTGCGTGGCCTATGTCGCCTTGGACTTCTTCGTACCAGCCCACTGGGATGTATAGTACTCAGAGTCTAAATTATCCTCGCCATGATAGCGAGTGAGTCTGTCAAAGACAGAAGCCTTCTGCGACGCATCAAAGTTAATATGCAGGGCATTAGATGCGCCCCTACTCCGTCGGTGCATCTTCCTTGACTGAGAAGGAGATAGTTGGGGAATGTGGTCAGTCCCATGTTTCCCCGAGAGATGTGCTGCACCCGTGGGCGCATCTTGGCTGCTGAAGATGTCAGCGGGAAGGGTAGGCTGCATTGGTGCATCTCCTTCAGTGATGGTGCCAGGGGCCTCGACCTTGCGCACCCAGGCTTGGCGAGTCTTCTTCGGCTTCGACAGCCGCTTCGAAGGAGTTGCTCTGCCTTCAGAGATAAAATCCTCATACGCCTATTGATTGAGGCATATGACTAGTATCTTATGGGAGGAGCCCACCTTTACGTCGTCAGATTGCGACACAACTTTCTCATCGGAGGAGAAAGAAGTCCCTAGCAGAGTCGCCAGCTTGTTTGCCATTAAAATCTTTGAATTGAAATTTCAATCACAAACAAAACAGTGTTACAATGTAGGACTCAGATATAGTCCTAGGAGTACACTTTTGTTTTTATTTGGGTACTTTGTCGATAGAGCGAGTGGTAAAGCGTTGACTCTATTGACGATCTGACGACGATTTTAGATTCTCTGAAGGTCTGGGTTGCTCTGGATGCCGGAGCGCTCTTGCCCCTTATCTCCTTTTTTTTTCTTCTTTTTATAGCAGTCGGCTGGGGCTACTCATGCGCGCACATGTAGGATGAGCCTGTGTGTAGGAATGCCACGTAGCTAGAGCTGAGGGAGGCGTATGGACGATGCGCCCTGATTTGGAGATTGAATCCTTCATGTTGCGGCTATGGACCGCGGAAGAGCCGACACGTGGCAGTTGAGAGGATTCTTCGGTTGCTGAGATCTTGGGTGGTTAGCACCCCTTTATGGACTGAACTGAGTCAAAGGACACGTGGCGTATGTCCATGGCTCAAAGATCTCGGATTTGGTAGAGTGTGATCTGACAGGATGCTCCTAGGATTGGGCGCATGGAGAGGACTTTAGTTGTTGTCTTTAGGGATCAAGAGAGAGTCCAAGTGCATGGCTTTGGGGTGCACACAAAGATTTGGGCGCATGGCTGTGGTGGCGCATGCGCTTTGGTTGGCTACGTGGCAAGGCAGCTCGACCGAATAAACGAAATGATGTGCTGATATCATCGACCCCTCGTCTTCTACTAAGGGTTGGAGACTCTTCGGGGGACGTATTGCCATCTCTGTCACGCGACATTAAATGCTCGTTGTGACAGGCACATGGGCTTCTGTCCAGCCTGTCACTCAGTATTAAATGCTCGGATCGTGAGCGCATGGGCTCGATCTCTGTTTTGGGCGCATCAGAAGAAGGCACAAGGATTTGCCACACGGCACATCCATCTAGGCCCGACTGTTGCGTTTCCAATGTTTTGATTGTGCATGTTGACTGGGCTGATTTAAAAAAGTCAAATTCATTCCATAAATGTACATTCGTTGCATGGACTTCGGAGAGTCTGCCACTTGGCACATGGGTTTGATTTGTTCAAGCTATAAATAGCAACAAGGAGAGGGTTTTGTTCCCCATTTTCTCCCGTTTGCTCAGTGTAGAGATGCGCCTCTTTGCCCGAGTATGTTTTGTCGACGAGATACTTCCGAAGGTGAAGATGCGTCGAGTTGTCTTCGTACGCACTCGTGAAGGTGACTATTACACCCAAAAGTCGGGATCACAGGGTCCCAACGCAGGCCGAAGGTGCCTATTGCATCCAAAGATCGGGACATTTGCGTTCCGTCTTTGTTAGGCTGGAAGAGCCCCAGATCGGAATTGCGATGCTCACATCTTCCTTGGGCTTTGGAGAGCTCTTCCTCTTGCTAGAGTGGGGTTGATTGCCCGCTCGCGTTATGTTCAAGGGACTGCTTCATTTAGCCAAGGCACTTGGTCGAGACGAAGTGAAGCGCCTATACTGAGACCTCAATGTGATGCGCCTGAATGAGACGCTGAGACGACGTGCCTGATTGAGACGCTGGAGTGATGCGCCTGTGTAGCTGCTGCCTAGCTGATGCGCCTGCGCAGCAGCTTTTTAAATGTGCCTTGCTATTTTTAGGATTTCTTTCACTTTTTGTAAAGGGTCTTTTATGTTAAAAAAATAGTCTTTAGTCAAGAGCCCCTTTTGATCCTTGCTATTTTCTGATGTATTGAGCTCTGGGCGCATGTTTGTTTTAGGGCGTATAGTAGATGCGCCAGAAATTCCATGCTTCTACACATGCAATGTAGACCGTGTAGCCCGTATTTATTTTCATGCAATGTAGACCGTGTAGCCCGTGTTTATTTTCATAAAATATAGACTGTGTAGCCCGTACGGTGTAGTAGACCAGCCTGATCACATATCGAAAGAGGTACTTCAACATACTTTGATAGCTATGGTTCCTTGTTCCATTTTCTTTATATTTCTATGTATGTCTTGTCTCTTGCTCAGTATTGTAGAAGCATGGAATTTCTGGAACATCTACTATGCACCCTAAAATAAACATGCGCCGAGAGCTCAATACATCAGAAAACAATAAGGGTCAACACAAAAAAAGGCTCTTGACTAAAGATTATTTTTTTTACATAAAAAACCCTTTACAGAAAGTGAAAGAAAGCCTAAAAATAGCAAGGCGCATTGAAAAAGCTGCTGTGCAGGCGCATCAGCTAGGCGCATCAAGACAGCAGCTACGCAGGCGCATCACTCCACCATCTCAATCAGACGCGTCGTTTCAGCGTCTCATTCAGGCGTATCACGTTGATGTCTCAGTATAGGAGCTTCACTTCGTCTCGACCAAGTGCCTCGGCTAAATGAAGCATTCCTTTGAACATAACACGAGCGGGCGATCAACCGCACTCTAGAGGAGGAAGAGCTCTCCAAAGCCCAAGGAAGATGGGAGCACCACAATTCCGATCTGGGGCTCTTCCAGCCTAACAAATACGGGACGCGAATGTCCCGATCATTGGATGAAATAGGCACCTTCGGCCTGTGCCGGGACCCCGCGATCCCGACTTTTGGATGTAACAGTCACCTTCACGAGTGCGTACGAAGATAACTCGACGCATCTTCACCTTCTGGAGCATCTCGTCGACAAAACATACTCGGGCAAAGAGGCGCATCTCTACACTGAGCAAACGGGAGAAAATGGGGAACAAAACCCTCTCCTTGCTGCTATTTATAGCTTAGATAAATCAGACCCATGCGCCAAGTGGCAGGCTCTCCGAAGTCCGTGCAACGAATATATATTTATGGAATGGATCTATCTTTTTCTTGAAATCAGCCCATTCAACATGCACAATCAAAACATTAGGAACCCAACAGTCGGGCCTAGGTGGATGCGCCGTGTGGCAAATCCTAGCGCCTTCTTCTGATACGCCCAAAATAGAGATCGAGTCCATGCGCTCACGATCCGACATTTAATACTGAGTGACAGGCTGGACAGAAGCCCATGTGCCTGTCACATCGAGCATTTAATGCCGCGTGACAGAGGCGGCAATACGTCCCCCGAAGAGTTTCCAGAAGACGAGGGGTCAATGACATCAGCACATCACTTCGTTTATTCGGTCAAGCTGCCTTGCCACGTGGCCAACCAAAGCGCATACGCCACCACAGCAATGCGCCCAAATCTTTGCATGCACCCTAAATCCATGCGCTTGGACTCGCTCTTGATCCCTAAAGACAACAGCTAAAGTCCTCTCCATGCGCCCAATCCTTGGCGCATCCTGTCAGATCACTCTCCACCAAATCCGAGATCTTCGAGCCACGGGACATACGCCACGTATCCTTTGACTCAGTTCAGTCCACGAAGGGGTGCTAACCACCCAATATCTTAGCAACCGAAGAATCCTCTCAACTGCCACGTATCGGCTCTTCCGTAGCCCATAGGCACAACAGGAAGGATTCAATCCCCAAATCAGGGCGCATCGTCCATGCGCCTCCCTCAGCTCTAGCCACGTAGCATTGCCACGCACAGGCGCATCCTATATATGCGTGCATGAGTAGCCCCAGCCGGCTGCTATAAAAAGAAGAAAAAAGGAGACAAGGAGCAAGAACTCTCCGGCATCCAGAGCAACCCAGACCTTCAGAGAATCTAAAATCATCGTCAGATCGTCAACGGAGTCAACGCATTACCACTCGCTTCATTAATACAGTACCCAGATAAAAGCAAAAGTGTACTCATAGGACTACATCTGATTCCTACATTGTAACTCCTTTCTGTTTGTGATTGAAATTTCAATTCAAAAATTTTAATGGCAAACAAGCTGGCGACTCTGCTGGGGACTTCTTTCTCCTCCGATGAGAAAGTTGTGTCGCAATCTGACAACGTGAAGGTAGGCTCCTCCCATAAGATACTAGTCGTACGCCTCAATCAACAGGCTTATGAGGAGTTCATCTCTGAAGGTAGAGCAACTCCTTCAAAACGGTTGCCAAAGCCGAAGAAGACTCGCCAAGCCTGGGTGCGCAAGGTCGAGGCCCCTGGCACCATCACTGAAGCAGATGCGCTGATACAGCCTACCCTTTCCGCAGACGTCTTCAGTAGCCAGGATACGCCCTGCAACACATATCTCGAGAAAACGTGGGGCTGACCACATTCCCCAACTATCTCATTCTCAGTCAAGGAAGATGCGCAGACGGAGCAGGGGCGCATCTAACGCCCTGCGCATTAACTCTGATGTGCCGCAGAAGGCTTCTGTCTTTGATAGACTCACTCACTGTCATGGAAAGGATAATTTGGACTCTGAGTACTATGCATCCTAGCGGGCTGGTACGAAGAAGTCCAAGACGTGTGAGCCCCTGTTTTACAAAAACTTATTTAAGTAGTGTTAATTAATTTCTAATGTCATTTTTAGCCTTAAAATATTTTAATATGATTTTATGAATTTTTCTACAATTTTTTAAATGATTTTTAAATGAGTTTTAATTGCTAAAATATTATTTTGTAATAATTAGAATTGTTTTTATATCAAACTGTAATTTATTAAATTGTTATAATATCAGTTTGCAATTAATAATTTATTTTTAATGCGGAATGCAAATTTGAATTTGCATTTAGACACTGGAAGTTTGTGATATCCTAAACTACGTGGACCTAAACGAAAATTCCTAATCTACCCACCCCCGACGATACGGCTGCCACCCGACTGCCCGACGACCGCCACGCCGACCTGCCCCCACCATTTTCGGCCGCCCAACCGACCTAGGACCGACTCTGACTCCTATAAAACCCCCCACACTCACCCCCGACCCATCTACGACTACCGTCGACGACCACAGACCCTATTCTCTTTCCCGACAGCCCAAACCCTAACCCTAACTCCGGCGAACTCTCGTCCAGCCCCCACGACGAGCGCCACCTCCCCCAACAACCATCAATCGACGCGCCCAGCCAAGACGAACGCGTCGCCACCACTCCGCCGCGACCACGGTGCCTCCTCCGCCGTCCAGAGCTTTCGAAACTCCTCCGACTCGCCGGACACGTAAGTGGCATTGACAAAATGTGTCGTGCGTGTCTCAATTCGACCTATATCGTTCGCCAGGACACGACGAACCCAACGCTGTTCTCGGACACGCGTTTCATGACCCGTACGTGTCTTGCATAGCAGGGACACGTAGACTATGTGTCCCAAACTGTCAAGACACAGAGTTGATTTTTCGGGTTATTATTATTATTAACTAAAACAGAAATAAATAAAATCAGAACCCTCTCCCTAACACAAGCTTCGGGCTGACCCCCTGGCCAGCCCGACCAAACTCAGGAACCCAACCCAGAGGGCCGAGTTCGAACCCCCCTGCGTTGTTCTTTTGTTTTCTTTTTCTTTTTCTGTTTTCTTTTATTTTTGTTTTATATGTATATATATATATATATATATATATATATGTATTTAGGTATTATTGTAGACTGTTATATAAGTATTTATATACAGTATTTATATTTGTGTATATATATATATTATATTTAGTATTTTTATTTATATAATATATATATATATATATATATATATATATATATATATATATATATATATATATATATATATATATATATATATTTTATATGTATATATATATATGTATATGTGTATATATATTTCTTTATGCATATGTATATTATTATATATCATATTTACTGTTATATATATATATATATATATATATATATATATATATATATATATATATATATTATGTTTATATGTATATGTATATATTATATATTTATTTATTTCTTTATATATATATATATATATATATATATATATATATATATATATATAAATATATATATATATATATATATATATATATATATATATATATATATATATATATATATATATATATATATATATATATATATATATATATATATATATATATATATAAAATATATATATATAAATATATATATATATATATATATATATATATATATATATATATATATATATAATATATATATATATATAAAAAAATATATATATAAAATATATATATATATATATATATATATATATATATATATATATATATATATATATATATATATATATATTTTATATATATATATATTTTATATATATATATATATATATATATATATATATATGTATAGACGTGTATAGATGTGGGTGTGGATCCCGACCGAGGGAGAGCTCCCGCTCCTCGGCCTCGGCCAGCGGCCGGCCGCCCCAGGGAGTTCTCCTCCACGCTGCGCGTCCCCCCCCACCGCCGGCCACCTTGGTTCCTCCAGCTGGCCGTGTCACCCCTGGCCGATCTCCCCCCCCGGCCGGCGGTTGCCCAGCTTGCGGGGGCTCCTCCCCTTTTCTCCCTCACTCTCGTCGCAACCGCCGCCCCCCGCGTCGGAGTGCTCGCCGGCCTCGGCGCCTCCGTCGGTCCTCAGCTCCCTCCCTTCTCGGCCCTCCTCCAACTACCCTCGTCGTCTGGAGCCCCGCTCGGCCCCTCCCCTCGCAGGCGCCTCTCCCGGCTGCTCTCCCGGCCGCTGTCCCGCCTCCCTCTCCGGTCGAGGCCCAAATCACCGCATCCCACCCGCCGCCGCCCCCTGTTCTCGTCGTCTCGGCGGCTTCGGTTGAGGTCTCCCCCACCCCCCCTCTCGGCGAGGTCTCCCTCTGCTCCTCCGGCAGATCCCGCCCCGTCTGGATCTCCTCCTCTGGATCTCCCTCCCCAGACGCGCGCCTCCCCGGCTGCTACCTCTCTCCCGGTTTCCCCACCCGCCCCGCCCCTTCCCGCCGTTGCTGAGCCCTCCGCCTCGCTCGGCGCCTACTGGCTTGTTCCTGGCTCCGACCAGTGGTACTGGCTTCCTTCCCACCCTCAGGCGGACGCGGTCTTCCTCGCTCTGGGCCTGAGGCGCTACCCCTAGCGCTTCGTCGCCGGCATCCTCCTCCCCAGCTCCTCTTCCGCTGGCTCCCCGGAGATCCGCCCACTCCCATCTCCTCCCCAGCTCCTCTCCCGCTGGATCCCCCGGAGATCCGCCCTCTCCCCGGAGATCCCCCCCTCTGGTCCCCGGAGATCCACCCACTCCCTTCGTCCGTGGCGGTGGCTCCTTGGGCTGCTTCCCCGCCCACTCCCCTCGTCGCCTCCGCCTGGACGCGTCGCCCCTCCTGTGTTCTCCCTCGGGTCCCCCCTCCCCCCGTGGAGTCCCCGTCGTTGCCTCTCCGTGGAGTCCCCGGCGTTGCCTCCTCCGCCTCGGAGCTGCCCGGCGCCGGCTTCGCCTCTTCTCGCTGAGCCGTCGCGCTCCTCCTTCCCCGCATCAGTCGCCGCCTCCGGGATTGTCCCCGCCCTCCGCGGCTCATGGGATCCGCCCTATCCCCCTCCTCCCCTCCGCCCCCTCCACCCCCTCCGTCGTGGGCTCGTCGCGGCCAGCGTCTTCTCCTCCCCTCCCAGAGGTGGCGATTTCCTCCCCTCCCGCCTGTGGCGCTGACTCCCCGGGTCGAGCCCGGGCCCTCCCGAGCTCCTCGCCAGGCTCCGCGCCGCCGTGGTGTTCTCCCCTGCCGTCGCGGTGGTCGGCCCCCCCTCTTGCTCCGGCATGCGAGCGGGAGGCCCGAGGGTCACCTCGGTCCGCCCACCCCCTCGGGCCCCGCGCCCATCGAGCCGCGAGCGTGGACCAGCCCCCCGGGGGAGGCGTGCGAGCTCGCCACGTGCCCCCTCCCCGGGACGCGTGCCTGTTTTTGAATTTCTTTTTCGGTGTTTTGTGTTTGTTGTTCCGTGTTGTGTGTTTGGCCCCCTGCGCGGGACTGTTTGGTGGTCCGTGTTTTGTGTTTGATCCCCTGCGCGGGACTGTGCGGTGTTCTGTGTTTGGCCCCTAAGTGGGACAGGTGGCTTGGTTTGTCTTGTCGGTTTCTGTCTTCTTTTCAATAAACTCTTTCTTAAAAAAAAAAAAAAAAATATATATATATATATATATATATATATATATATATATATATATATATATATATATATATATATATATATATATATATATATATATATATATATATATATATATATATATGTATGTATTTCCTTATATAAATATATATGTTTTATATGTATGTGTATACATACATAACTGTTTAGCCTATGTACTTTGCATAATATTGCACACATATTATACTTTAATATATGTAAATATACTTTTCATATTTATATGACTACTAGGTATAATTTTACCTTATTAAAATATTAATATTTATTTTGTACTTTTACCATCTTGTATTTTTGGTGTATTTTAATTACTGCAACCATTTGGTGTCCAAGCCTAGCATGGGTTTTTTGCCAAAATATGTTTTTACACATTCAAGACCTGTAAAAGTCATATTGGACTTGATTCATGGCCTTGGGTCCTGTATTCGAACTTTGGTTCAAATTATGTACATGGACAAAATACGCAGATAATTAATTATTTAATTTCAGATTGTGTACCATACAGTTTTTGAATTTCTAAAAATACTTAAATTGCTGTTAAAATTCTGGAAAAATAGTATTTAGATACTATGTTAATTTAGCTAATTTATCATAAATTTTACAATATTTAATTTACAGTTTTTCCATTGTTTTGGTATATGAAACCAGAACTCATTTTCTGTGTACTTTGGAAAACTGATTTTTATAAAATACTTGTACTGGTTAATAAATTCTAGAAAAATTATAATAAATTTCTATAATTAACAAGGATCATTTTAGTACCTTATTTTATGTAAGATTAAGCTTTTTGTCTATCTCAAAAATTGTTGGAACACAATGTTCATTTGGTTTAATTATTAAATAATTACGGCTTGCGACTTTTTGTGTTATTTTGAGTTATAGCCGTGTTGAACCTCACCCCTCACTAGTGTAAAGATCTTAGAAAGTTAGTTATAGTAGCGTATCACCCCAAATTGGTCTCCTATGCTAAAGTCATCATTTTGGCTAGGTGCCCAGTCACAAGTCGTGTTACACCAATTAGTGTCTTAGTGTTTTAGCTTAGTGTAAAAACTAAGTTTATGTATTTATTTCTACAGTGACGAGTTACCAGAAATCTATAGCACTTTTATCGCAGCTTACTTTGCTAGAGGCAAGTACTTTCTACAAACTTTACATACTGCTATAAACCATAAACTGTGATTCACCAACCATATTAAATGCTGATCCTTGGGGTAGCAAGTTAGAACTTTACATGTTGTATTACTTTCAGTCTCTGCCATGTTTAGGACACTTTTTATATCTCTCACATGCTTAAATAACGGGTTAAGGAGAAACTGCTAGTAGTGTACGTGATCTTGACCCCCTTCTCCGTATGTATTTACCGAGCACCGTTACATTCTATATGTATCTGTGTCGTATGTTTGGTCCCGCATTTGTGTATAGATGTACACCGATGTCGTTAAGTGTATGTATGTACACTTCAAAAAATTGATATGTACCACTGTACATCCTGATTACCTATTGACTGATCACTCACCTACTACAGTTTCAAGCTTTAAAAACAATGAATTATTGCCATGTAACAAAAACTGAATGAACATGATATGTCATTTCTTTTCATCACATGATCAGTAGTATATGTTTGTTAGATTCAGTACTTGCTCCCATCCTGACAGGATAACGTTGTAGGTATTCTTACTGAGAAGGAGTTGCTCTGTGACTCATATTATGGAGATACTGCCGGGGACCTGACTTTGCGTTACGAGGATGTTCCTGCGGGAAAACTCGTCTAGTTTGCGTAGTTGCTTAGGATATTTAGTGTAGTCATGTATTAGACTACGTATTTTGTAACTGGACATGTATCCAGTTTTATATTTCAGACTTGTACTTGGATTTATTACTAAATTAGGCGACTTTTGTGTTTGGAGCATTTATGACTTTTATTCACTTATAGAACTATTAGCACATTTAGTCTTATCCTGTTGTCTTTAGAACAGCTTACTACATTTTATCTCAAGCGTAGGCTGGGCATGACTCGGCCCGGCCCAACAATTTGGGTAGCAGGTCGTGACATATTTTTAGTGGTGGCCCATGCAGGTCCTGACTAAATTGTTTGGTTACGTTATTGTACCAAGCATGCCTGCAATTAGGAACTTAAGGTAATTAGACAACATTAGGAATGGCGCTTAGAACACCTAGAGGAATGCTAGGATTGTAACATAGAAAATACATCACATGCTTGCTATTATAATTAGATTTCCTTGTCTATGATTGCTTACTTTAACAAGTCCTTATAAGTCATTTTTATTGTAATTAGATGGTGCTTACTCGTTTATCCCAGTATATCACACCTGAGAATGGCGCACTCCCCATCCAGTCAGCTGACCAGTTGACTGATACACCTCTACCTCCACCTACCATACTCCTCCACTCCATAAATCCACCAACCCAGATACCTCCACCACCTTCCACATCACAGTCCCAGCAGGACCCGATACTTCTACCACCCCCTATCCCTATACCTACCTAGGCTTCCGTCACACTCGACGGGAACCAACTGGTCACTCTGATCCAGGGGTTTCTAACAACCCATCAGGAGCAGACTACCCTACTCCGCCAGAGCATGGAGCGTTCTGAGGAACGTATCATGGTCCCACCACCTGTAGAGCCACGACAGAGAGCGGGAATGATCAAGGACTTCATGGGTCTGAACCCCAAGGAGTTCTCAGGGACTGAGGGCATAGTAGTAGAAGATGGCTGGCTAGACTCGGTAGAGAGGAAGATCCTTGGAGTTAGGATGCCGGATGACCTCCAGGTCGAGGCAGCGGGATTTCTGTTGATAGACTTGGCAGGAGTTTGGTTCCGGAATGAGCCGTTGTTTGCGAGAGGGAGGGCCACTTGGGATCAGTTCAAGACCCAGTTCAAAAAGAAATTCTTTTCGACCACTGCTAGAGTAGCCATGGGGCTACGATTCCAGAACATCCAGCAGGGGAACCGTTCTGTCGATGAGTATGCGGCAGAGTTTAGTCGCCTGAGCCATTTTGCTCATAGTCTGGTTGCAGACCCAGAGGAGATGACCCGTAGGTTTTGCCATGGTCTAGTTCCAGACATTGGCATTCTTATAGTGGCAAACGGTACGACTGACTACTACCAGAGCCTAGAGTTGGCCCGGAGCATTGAGGAGCGTCTTCTGTCTAGCAAGAGGCCGGCTTCTGTACATCATGAGGGACCGTCCAAGCGTCAGGCTTTCCAGCAGAGAGCACCGACGCCGCACCAGCAGACATACCGTCCCCCTACATCACATCACCCGACCCCGCCAGTTAGAGCCCCGGGACCCCGACAGCAGCCGAAGGAAGGTTTTGTGTTTTCTGCAAGAGGGCAGGCCACGACGCTACCATCTGTAGGAAGAGGTTGGATCAGTATTTGGCTTGTGGGTGTGCCACCCATCAGCTTCGGAGCTGTCCAGTAGCCACGGGACCTAGAGGGCCTCTTCCGACTCAGCAGCAGAGGTTTGGGCAGCATCTGCAGCAGCAGAAGGGACCTCAGGGGAAGACTTATAGCCTAGCCCTTGAGCCGAAGCCGGAGCAGGTTTCGGAGCCAGATTACTTAGCTGACGTCATCACAGGTCATGTTTATTTGCATACTTTTCTAGCTCTATGCTTGTTTGATTCTGGTACATCTCATAGCTTTCTATCATTAGAGTTTATGCATAAACACCACTTAGTATCTACACCTACTGCGGAGATTAGTAGAGTGATGACGGGAGGAGGACCAGTGCCTATTAGAGCTATCTATAGATGCTCTATTACTATAGCCGGGAGAGAGTTTGAGGGGCGATTCTTTGTGATGCCACTCTCCGGTTATGATATCATATTGGGGATGGACTGGCTTAGCTATGCCCATGCATCTATAGACTGTCATGAGGGTAGTATTTTGTTCAGTCCCCCAGGCACAGCACCATTTAGAGTCAGGAGGACAGGGTCGAAGATCATCCTAGAGCCGAACTGCTGTGCGACAGTTGGGGACGTAGCACCTCCACACCCTATCATTAGGGAGTTTATGGATGTATTCCCAGAGGATCTTCCAGGACTTCTGCCTGACAGAGATGTGGAGTTCACTATAGATTTAGTGCCTGGTTCATCACCAGTATTTCGGGCTTGCTATAGAGTGAATCCCAAGGAGGCCGTAGAGATGAAAGAGCAGATTGATGACCTATTGAAAAAGGGTTTCATTCGATCTAGTGCTTCTCCATGGGGAGCGCCAGTGCTCTTTGTGCCTAAGAAGGATGGTACAATTCGGTTTTGTATTGACTACTGGCCTTGAATGCCATCATCATCAAGAACAAATATCCTCTTTCCAGGATAGATGATTTGTTCGACCATTTGAGTGGGGCGAAAGTGTTTTCCAGGATAGACTTGAGATCCGGGTGCCACCAGGTAAAGGTCAGGGCAGTAGACATCTAGAAGACGGCGTTCAACACGAAGTACGGGCAGTACGAGTTTCTGGTGATGCCATTTGGTCTAACAAATGCGCCAGCTGTCTTTATGAATTTGATGAATAAGACATTCTACCAGTATCTGGATAAGTTCGTCGTAGTATTTATCGACGACATCCTGATATACTCGACGACGCCGGAGGAGCATGCAGAGCACTTGCGGATAGTTTTTAGGATTCTGAGGCAGGAGAGATTGTTTGCCAAATTGCCGAAGTGCGAGTTCTTTTTAGACCGAGTGGAGTTTCTCGGCCATGTAGTTATTGGAGAGGAAATCTTGGTGGATCCCAGGAAGATTGTTACAATTAAGACGTGGAAGGCTCTGACGTCAGTTTCAGAGATCAGGAGCTTTCTAGGTTTAGCAGGCTATTATAGAAAGTTCATCCAGGACTTTGCTAGGATAACTGAACCCATGATGAAGCTGACGTGGAAGGACGTAGAGTACATTTGGTCAGAGGACTGCCAGGCAGCATTTGAGGAGCTGAAGAGGAGGCTGACGACCGCTCCAGTTCTGACATTACCTTCAGGTTCTGGAGGTTTCACCATATACAACAATGCTTCAGGGAAGGGGCTAGGATGTGTCCTACAGCAGCATGGGAAAGTGATTGCTTATGCATCTAGGCAATTGCGGACTCATGAGCGGAATTATCCTACCCATGACCTAGAGTTAGTTGCGGTGATCTTTGCACTCAAGTTATAGAAACATTACTTATACGGAGAGCGTGTAGAAATCTTTACTGACCACAAAAGCTTGAAGTATGTGTTCACGCAGAAAGAACTGAACATGAGGTAAAGACGATGGATGGAGTTGATGAAAGACTTCGACATCGATTTACAGTATCACCCCGGGAAGGCAAATATGGTGGCAGATACGCTGAGCAGGCATCCGATAGCATGGTATCTGATGGTAGATCGACATTTGTGGGAAGACCTGGAGAAGCTCGGTATCGAGCTAGTTCGGCTAGGATCAGTGATACAGATGATGGCGCTTGACATTCAGTCAGGTTTGATGGAGCAGATCAGGGAGGCACAGTCTACAGATGAAAGCCTTCACAGACTTCGAGCCCAGGCTTTAGCTGGATTGCTGGATGACTTCACTATAGCAGATGATGGATCCTTGAGGCATGGCAGCCGATTGTGCGTGCCGAAAGGAGAGCTGGTAGAGACAGTCTTGCAAGAGGCACACCGATCGAGATATTCTATTCACCCTGGTGCTAACAAGATATACCGTGACTTACGGGAACATCTTTGGTGGCACGGGAAGAAGAGGGATGTATCACGTTTTATCTCGAGATGCCTAGTTTGCCAGCAGGTCAAGGCGGAGCACCAAAGGCCAGTTGGTTTGTTGCAGCCGTTACCCATTCCCGAGTGGAAGTGGTAACATATTACGATGGACTTAGTCTCAGGGCTTCCTCGTTCCCAAGGAGGAAATGATGCCATTTGGGTCATCGTGGACAGGCTGACGAAGTGTGCGCACTTCATACCCTTCAAGGTGGGGCTTTCCACCGAGAAGTTGGAAGAGCTATACATGCAGCAGATAGTTTGCCTACACGGAGGGCCAGTGAGCATCGTGTCGGACAGAGACAGTAGATTCACGTCCCACTACTGGAGGAGCTTGCAGGAGGAGTTGGGCAGTAGGCTCAAGTTTAGTACGGCATACCACCCGCAGACAGATGGGCAGTCCGAGAGGACGATACAGACACTGGAGGATATGCTGAGGACCTGTGTAATGGACTTTGGCGGATCTTGGGAGAGCCATCTGCACTTGGTAGAGTTATCATTCAACAACTACCAAGCCAGTATCGGTATGTCTCCTTTCGAGACGTTATATGGACGACGATGCCGTACACCGCTCTTTTGGGACGATGTCGGAGACAGAGTTATGCTTGGGCCAGAGATGATCACGGATGCAACAGAGAAGGTCGGGATGATTAGAGACAGGCTCAGAGTAGCTCAGGACAGGCATAAATGCTGGGCTAATGCTAGTCGCAGACCGATGGGGTTCGCAGATGGTGATATGGTGCTAGTGAAGATATCACCTACTAGAGGGACGATCCGGTTCGGACGAGGAGGAAAGCTGAGCCCCAGATACATCGGGCTGTTCGAGATACTTGGCAGGATTGGAGAGGTAACTTACAGGGTTGCACTTCCACCCAACCTAGCAGGAATTCACGATGTCTTTTACGTATCTCAGCTGAGGAGATATGTTCCAGACCCAGTCATGTGCTAGATAATTCAGAGTTGGAGATCGGGTCGAGCCTTACAGTTTCTGAGCAGCCAGTAGAGATATTAGACAGGAGGGAGAAGAGGCTGAGGAACAAGGTTATACCCTTAGTACGAGTAGCTTGGAGCCGTCACTCTCCGGATGAATCTACTTGGGAGAGGGAGTCGGACATGAGGGAGAGATGCCCCTTACTTGTTCGATCCAACCGCTGCATGGGAACCACCCGTTCCCGCTTGATACCTTAGAGGTTAGTTTCGATCATAGCCTTAGTCATTTGTTGCATTGCTTGCTATGTTAGAATATTGTAGGGTCTTCAATCCTTGTGAATTTTGAGAACGAAATTTTTTCAAGGAGGGAAGACTTGTGAGCCCCTATTTTCAAAAACTTATTTAAGTAGTGTTAATTAATTTCTAATGTCATTTTTAGCCTTAAAATATTTTAATATGATTTTAGGAATTTTTTTATAATTTTTAAATGATTTTTAAATGAGTTTTAATAGCTAAAATATCATTTTGTAATAATTAGAATTGTTTTTATATCAAACTGCAATTTATTAAATTATTATAATATCAGTTTGTAATTAATAATTTGTTTTTAATGCGGAATGCAAATTTGAATTTGTATTTAGACACTGGAAGGACCTATCTGTGATATCCTAAACTACGGGGACAAACGAAAAATCCTAATCTACCCACCCCCGACGACCCGTCTGCCCCCCGACTGCCCGACGACCGCCACGCCGACCTGCCCCCGCCAATTCCGGCCGCCCAACCGACCTAGGACCGACTCTGACCCCTATAAAAACCCCCACACTCACCCCCGACCCATCCACGACCACCGTCGACGACCACATACCCTATTCTCTTCCCCGACAGCCCAAACCCTAACCCTAACTCCGGCGAACTCTCGTCCAGCCCCCACGACGAGCGTCACCGCCCCCAACCACCATCAATCAATGCGCCCGACCAAGACGAACGCGTCACCACCACTCCGTCGCGACCATGCTGCCTCCTCCGCCGTCCAGAGCTTTTGAAAATCCTCCGACTCGCCGGACACGTAAGTGGCAGTGTCAAAATGTGTCGTACGTGTCTCGATTCGACCTATGTCGTTCGCCAGGACACGACGAATCCAACGCTCTGCTCGGACATACGTTTCATGATCCGTACGTGTCGTGCGTAGCACGGACACGTAGACTCTGTGTCCCAAACTGTCAGGACACAGAGTTGATTTTTCGGGTTATTATTATTATTAACTAAAACAGAAATAAATAAAATCGGAACCCTCCCCCTAACACAAGCTTTGGGTTGACCCCCTGGCCAGCCCGACCCAACTCAGGAACCCGACCCAGAGGGCCGAGTTCGAACCCCCCCGCGCTGTTCTTTTGTTTTCTTTTTCTTTTTCTTTTTCTTTTTCTTTTTCTGTTTTCTTTTATTTTTGTTTTATATATATATATATATATATATATATATATATATATATATATATATATATATATATATATATATATGTATTTAAGTATTATTGGATACTGTTATATAAGTATTTATATACAGTATTTATATTTGTGTATATATATATATATTAAATTTAGTATTTTTATTTATATAATGTATATATATACATATTTTATATGTATATATATATATGTATATGTGTATATGTATTTCTTTATGTATACGTATATTATTATATGTTATATTTACTATTATATATATATATATATATTATGTTTATATGTATATGTATATATTATATATTTATTTCTTTATATATATATATATATATATATATATGTATTTCCTTATATATATATATATATATATATATATATATGTATATATATATATATATATATATATATATATATATATGTATATATATATATATATAACTGTTTAGCCTATGTACTTTGCATAATATTGCACACATATTATACTTTAATATATGTAAATAAACTTGTCATATTTATATGACTACTAGGTATAATTTTATCTTATTAAAATATTAATATTTACTTTTTACTTTTACCACATTGTATTTTTGGTGTATTTTAATTACTGCAGCCATTTGGTGTCCAAGCCTAGCATGGGTTTTTGGGCCCAAATGTGTTTTCACATATTTAAGACCTGTACAAGTCATATTGGACTTGATTCATGGCCTTGGATCCTGTATTTGAACTTTGGTTCAAATTATGTACATGGACAAAATACGCAGATAATTAATTATTTAATTTTAGATTGTGTACCATACCGTTTTTGAATTTCTAAAAATACTTAAATGTCTGTTAAAATTCTGGAAAAATAGTATTTAGATACTATGTTAATTTATCTAATTTATCATAATTTTTATAGTATTTAATTTATAGTTTTGCCATTGTTTTGGCATATGAAACCAGAACTCATTTTCTGTGTACTTTGGAAAACTGATTTTTATAAAATACTTGTACTGGTTAATAAATTCCAGAAAAATTATAATAAATTTCTATAATTAACAAAGATCATTTTAGTACCTTATTTTATGTAAGATTAAGTTTTTTGTATATCTCAAAAATTGTTGGAACACAATGTTTATTTGGTTTAATTATTAAATAATTACAGCTTGCGACTTTTGTGTTATTTTGAGTTATAACCGTGTTGAACCTCACCCCTCACTAGTGTAAAGACCCTAGAAAGTTAGTTATAGTAGTGTGTCACCCCACATTGGTCTCCTATGCTAAAGTCATCATTTTGGCTAGGTGCCCAGTCACAAGTCGTGTTGCACCAATTAGTGTCTTAGTGTTTTAGCTTAGTGTAAAAACTAAGTTTATGTATTTATTTCTACAGTGACGAGTTACTAGACATCTATAGCACTTTTATCATAGCTTGTTTTGCTAGAGGCAAGTACTTTCTATAAACTTTACATACTGCTATAAACCATAAACTGTGATTCACCAACCATGTTAAATGCTGATCCTTGGGGTAGCAAGTTAGAACTTTACATGTTGTATTACTTTCGGTCTCTGCCATATTTAGGATACTTTTCTTATCTCTCACATGCTTAAATAACGGGTTAAGGGAAAACTACTAGTAGTGTACGTGATCATGACCCCCTTTTCCGTATGTATTTACCGAGCACCGTTACATTCTATATGTATCTGTGTCGTATGTCTGGTCCCGTATTTGTGTATGGATGTACACCGATGCCGTTAAGTGTACATATGTACACTTCAGAAAATTGATATGTACCACTGTACATTCTGATTACCTATTGACTGATCACTCACCTACTACAGTTTTAAGCTTTAAAAACAATGAATTATTGCCATATAACAAAAACTGAATAAACATGATATGTCATTTCTTTTCATCACATAATCAGTATTATATGTTTGTTAGATTCAGTACTTGCTCCCGTCCTGACATGATAACGTTGTAGGTATTCTTACTGAGGAGGAGTTGCTCTGTGACTCATATTACGGAGATACTGCCGAGGACCAGGCTTTGCCTTACGAGGATGTTCCTGCGGGAAAACTCGTCTAGTTTGCGTAGTTGCTTGGGATATTTAGTGTAGTCATGTATTAGACTACGTATTTTGTAACTGGACATGTATACAGTTTTATATTTCAGACTTGTACTTGGACTTATTACTATTTGAGATGACTTTTGTGTTTGGAGCATTTATGACTTTTATTCACTTATAAAACAGTTAGCACATTTAGTCTTATACTGTTGTCTTTAGAACAGCTTACTACGTTTTATCTCAAGCGTAGGCTGGGCATGACTCGGCCCGGCCCAATAATTTGGGTAGCGGGTCGTGCAACGGCACGGGCCACGCGCCTCGAACGTGATATGCCGACAGTACGTCAGAGGCATGCGCTCACAATCATGCGCACTGTCGATGGTAAGCTGTACAAGATTGACTCGGGTGCTTCTGCACCACGAACGAGCCAACCTTTAAAGACCTCGTTTCACTTGGGCGCATCCGCTGCGCTTTCAACCAATCCGTTCGAGGCAAACTCTGTGGTCTTGAACCCCTGCGCCTATATTGGTTGTGCGTCTGAGGCTGGTTCAAACCACCCTAAATGTTGTTCCCCCACTACTGAGCTGGGCGCATCTTATGCACTGGATCAGGTGGTGCAACATTCACTTGATTACCCCGGCGCTTGGCCTTGCCATGCGCCTGATGGGGGTATAAAGGTGGCACTCTTCTCTAACGATTTGCGTAATATGATCATTCACAAACGTTGATCAAGAAAGTCGACCGACAAGCACAATGCGCCACTCACAGGGCACACCTGTGCTGTGGTCACCATAAACTGTTGTTGTAAGAAAGCAGTCCCACCACAAAGGTAGTCTTTGTTCCAGCGACTACAATCGTCAACATCCCTCCGACGTCTCCTCGAGAAGAAGGTGTCGATTGAAGAGGAGCCGGAACTAAAGGTTGCTTCTTGCAACGTAGTCTCTAACTCCTCATCAATCCGAAAGGCGACTAGCAACTCCTCGACCTCATCCTCATCCAAGAGCCAACCGAGGAAGACCAAGGTGACTGTCCCGTCCTCAGGAGTGTTTGAAGGCACCCGGGCAAGAAAGAAGATTTCAGAGGAAGTAATAGCTGGGGGTAGTCAAGCCCTTGTTGATCCTCATCCCGAAGACGAAGATATCCTCCAGGGCATAACTGGAGGTAGCCAAGATGATACTCCAGGAGAAGTGACTCTTGTACCGGAGAGTGAGGCCGAAAGTGAAGCTTCAACCGATCCATCCACTTCCAGTCACGTCATGACAGTATACATGACAGGAGGTGGTGATACGGAGTCAGATGCTCCGCCAGCAGACCTCGTTCAGCGCATGGATACTTTGGAGTGGGACTCAAAACCCTCTCTGCCTCTATGAAAATACTGACTCAAGCAGCGTTTGAGATACAGTCAGTTTTGGCGAGGGCACCTTCCACCAATCCTGACCCAGGAGCCAACGGGGAATCAAGTGTGCCCCTTCAACGGGCATCCTTGAATACCGATTGTCGTAAAGTACCTCGGGTATCGGAACCTTCGAATATTCAACTCCAAACTGTACCACCTTCTCTGACTCCCAACTCCACGATAGACGTGGTTGAGATGATCAGGGACTTGCGTGAACGCTTCGAGTCAAAGAACAGACAGGAGGAGCGCTAGAAGATGGGGATCCCGCAACCATACCCCCTCGAATGAAACAAAGTGGTCTATCATCCTAAGTATAAACCATAAACGTTAATGCCATATGACGGAAAGGACTCTCCATGCCTTTATATGATGTACTTCCTGTCTCAAACGGGACATCTCCTGAAGAAAGACGTACTACTCACCAGCCTTTTTGTCGGGGCATTAAAAGGAGTGGCTTACGACTGGTACTGCAGTCTCCCTGACAACTCCATATCCTCCTTTGATGACTTGACACACCTCTTCCTTGATCATTTCTATGACGGAGGGAAAGACATGACGATGGCGTCCCTTATAGAAGTACGTCAGATGAAAAAAGAGACCGTTCGAGCATTCATCGAACGATTCCGACATGCTTGCTTGAGACTGCCCCTGATTATGCCAGAAAATGCACTCCTCTCCTCCTGCAGCATGAACATGCTTCCTACGGTTAAACTCTGGCTCAACTCCACTCCTCCTTCCGAATGGAGCTCATTGATTATTGAGGCCGAAGCAGCTTAAAAGAAGGCATGCAATGCTCGCCTTATGCGAGTCAGTTTCCCTGCCTTGGAGGACAAGGGAAAACGGCCTGCTACCAGCAACCCTGGACGTGAGATGAAGGGGAAGCAGGCATTGACTGTCAATGCTTCTAAAAGCACACAAGCACCTACTCAAAAGCCTCCGCTTATACCGAGGCAAAAGGAGGTCTACTCCTTCAATGATGAAGACACCTTACAACTCTTCGAGATGTTGAAGCAGGATGATAAGATTAATTTATCGGACCCGAAGCGTCCCGACGAGGTTGGGAGAGTTGACAACCTGAGGTACTATCACTACCATCTATTTGTCGGACATCTAACTCAGGACTGCTACGTCCTCAAGAATTACATCTAGCGCATGATCAATGCGAATGTCATCTCCATCGATTACGAGGAGAAGACAGTCTCGGCCAACCTTGTGTCGCTCCAATTCGACACCTTTCCGCCAACCAAAGCACAAGATGGCATCATCCCCATCCCAAAGGAGATAATGGAGGTGGTCAACCTACCACCAACCCATGACAACATGAGTGGACTTGTCACGACCCGCACCCACTGTGAGGGTACGAGGACGTAACAGCGCCCAGCCTACGCCGCAGTGTCGGCGGTAGAACGCTGTTCTAAGTCTCTAACTAACCATCAACTCATGTAGTATATAATGTACTCATCATGATCAACTCCGAACGGAGGACAAGTATAAGATATGGAGTAACTCAATCACAGTCTAAGCACGATAAGATAACACAGAAATGTAACTAAGAATTTGAAGACAAAAATAACTACTGAAATAATAACAACATCTGAATAATCTCAAATACATCTCAAGTCTCAATTCTATACAACAAGCTCTAAATGAAAATAAATACAAGTCTACTAAACTAAATCCCGATCACTCCTGAGTGTCGGGGCCAAAGGTAGCTAAACCATCTCCTGGACAGTAACATGTAGGGCATATGTCCTCAGGGCAATCATCTGTAAAATTTACAACAGGTCCAGTCAGGACAGGAACGAGCACATATCATCTAGAAAACCCAAGTAAATGACAGAGAACAATAAAGCAGTTATAGACAGTTATATTGATGAAAATGGCAGTTTATATTCAGGTGATGGTAAGAAAGACAGATAAAGTGCAAGAAAAGTAAATACTAAACAAGAGAAGAATCATAGCAATGAAGACTGTAAAAATAGAACTAGCTGAACCAGGGTAATATGGTATAAAGTCTAGGCAGCAATGTAGACCAGTGTGACTCCAATGTAAGTCCAGTACAAGATGAATCTAATACAAGATGAATCCAGTAAGGGACGATTCCAGTTATAGTGATCAATGATTCCAGGGTGAGTCCAGCCTATACTCTAGCAGTGTGTTTTAAAATACCGAGATCGACAAGTAAACGACTATGGGTAATCCGGCACATCATACACCTGGCCGGGTGTGAGATGGCTATCATTCCAGCTTGATTCCAGCAAAGGGTGATTCCAGAAATGGGGTATGTCTACATGTCTTACTCTAGTATTTCCCCTCCCAGCAAGTGAATCCAGAATTCTGACACAATGATTCAAGATGAGTCTAGCTAGTAATGTGAAGATACCAGTAAATGATTCCAGTAGGTGATTCCAGTAATAGAAGCCAGGAATGATGATACCAGTAATAGAGGCCAGAAAAATAAAAAGTGTGTCGTATACATGAATCCAGAAATATCCACACGTGTTGTAACAGAGAATCGCATACAACTAACTAGAACTGAAATACAGTAATTGACAAGTAATTGAGAGAACTATCAGAGAATGTACTCGTCTGATACTCTGAAAAGAGTAGTATAATGTCAGGTGCCTGCACCAGAGTCACAATGTCCTAGATAAAGCAGTACAGGTTATAATGTGTTTAAAATAAGGTAAATGATATTTATGATGCAATCTACATGATTTCTAGACCAATCTAGGTCAAAGTCAACTCTAGGTCAAACCTTGTCAACTGTCTAGGTCAAACTAGGCCCAAGTCAAACTTGGTCAACTCTGGGTCAAACCAAGTCAACATCTAGGTCAACTTGGTCAAACTGGTCAATGATCTATTTAGGGTTATCTATAGGTTAACTCAGTCAATGGTGAACTATCTAATCAAACTCTATCTATACCATATCACACATTACATACATACCTATATAGAGCATTACACATAAACATAGATATTTGGTATTACACTACCACCTATATTCTAACTCATGTCCTATAGCCTATGAATACAATACATATCATAACTCAGTATCCTTTACTCAGACCATATACCATAAACCCATATGTATACCCAATATCAACATTGACCCACACTACCCCATATAATGTATGCATTGCCACACATTACAAGATCAACATATATGTGTAAAAGTGCATCTACTAGAAGATAACTGAACCCAAAGAGAGAGGGCAAAAGGGAAGGATCCTAACATTAATCCAAGGACATGGGACTTAAGTCCAAAACCTACTCCCTATGATTCCTGCTACTACTACTGTTATTGACATTTCAGCAAAACAAAACACTACATGTAACTACCCACACCTACTTACTGCACTTTATGAAATTTACAATATACTAACTCCCCAACTTATCAACACTCTCAACCTTCTCTTGTCCCACACACTAACTGAATTTCAAACTTCAACACACAGAAAATGGGGAACCACATGACAGTTAACCCATATATAAAACCAAAACCCTATACTCTATCATAACTGAAACTTAGGCTAATCTAGTACCAATTCCCCCTGGTCCAAGGTCATTTGTTACCTGCAGGTAACATGGCTACTGCAGCCATGCACTACACTCACACCCTCACCCTGAACTCCCTGGCTCACCCTGTTCTGCTGCTGTAATGCAATACAATGTAACCCAAGGCAGGGCAGGCCAAAGCACTGCTGCCATGCAATGCTAACCATAGCTCCCACTGCTCACCGCTCCTAATACTGCTACTGCCTAAGCCACTGCTTGCTGCTGCATCTGCTGCTAAGGTCTGCAGTGCAAGCCAAGGCAAGCAATGAATGCTGTAAAGAAAAGCCAGGCAAGCCAAGCCAAGGCAAGCCAAGGCATAGCCTTGCCTGCTGCTGCAAAGCAATCCAAACTAGGCCAAAACTGATACTACTAACCCCAAATCACCCTACCTATGGCAGTACAACCAATGTAAAGGAATGAAAGTAACTGCAAATGAGGAAAAAAGAAAATCTGAAACGTAAATTAAATCTCATCTCAGTGTGTGTGCTGGTGAGGAAACAATTCTGTGGGTGTGTGAGTGAAATAACAAAACAGTGTGAGGAAACATAGTGTCAGTCCAGTTTTTGTGTCTGTGAACATATAGGACCTGTGAACAGTCTTAACTAGTTCAAAACCAATTCACCAACCAATAATCACTCAAACTCAGGTTATATACAGTTATAAGGGAAAACTGTAAATTAAATTCAGGTTGTTCAAAACAGGCATGTATCAGTCATCACATAATAGGAATCCCAATCCCATTTCAAAAACAGCCATCAAACATAATCATAAGCTCAACAAACAATTAGGAATTGATCCAGTCTCAGATTTGGGTGTGTATTAGCAGTGCATTCTTAGGAATTTTTAGAAACAATGCATATTGTGTCAACTGTAAATATTGTATATCAATTCATCATCCCAACCTAATTCGAACTCTAAAACCTAACACCAATCGATATCCCACATTATAGTAACCCATTACACATTTGTAAGTGAATTATCATGGCAAATAAACAGGGAAAACAGTTAGGAATAGAGTTTAAACTCAGAATTTGAAATTCTGAAAACGTGTATCAGTCTAAATTAGTTCATTGCAACTTCTAATGCCCAAAAGCAAACTGAAATCTAATCCCATACTATTCATAAACTCCTATCATATAGGTTAACTTCCAGACACAAGTAGGTGTACAAACAGTCGATTCAAAACACACAAAACAGGTTAAATCACAAATGAACTAAGCAGGAAACAACAGTGAACTAGTATCAGGAAAAACTCCCTATTCAAACCAAAATCAAATCGAAAACCCAATAATATTCGAGTGCCAGTAGGGTATAGACATGGGGACATGTCCCTCGTGTCCAGGGAGAGTCCCTCGTGTCCATAAATTGGGACACAAAGTGTCCAAGAGCCAATGAACACTGTGTCAGAGACAGTGCAATGCACTATCTCGTGCACGTGTGTTGAGCCACAAAGGACACGACACACACATCTACGAGTGTCGTGCACGTGTCCATAGTTAGGGTAGGACTAGGTGTTCTTGTACACGTGTCTGTCTTGTGTCCACGTGAGTCGTGTCCAAAGAAAACAGTGCGTATCAGTGAACCATTTCCTGCGTGTACAGTGCGTGAAAAATCAGTACGCATGCATTTTCTTCGTGCACACACATCAAGGTCATGTGAAATTTTACAAGTGTCGTGTCAGTCACTAGGGGAACATGTCCACAAAATTTGGTGTCAAATCATTGCGTGTCGTGTCCGCAATCAGGGTCGAGCAGCAGGGCACAACACGGTACCTGTGTGCAGCGTCGTGCACGAGGTGCGTGTCCATTTTGGACACAAAAATCTACAGAGTCATGCTCAGTCACTAATATATTTAATCTACACATGAAGAGCTACCCAAATATATAATTTTTTTCAAAAAATAATAACATTCACTCCATAGAGGCATTTCAACAAATACCTACGCCACACTACGACACGTGTCCGATACGGACACCAAACGGACACAAAATTCACCCAAATTTTAGGGACACCTAGGGGACTCCTAGATCTAGCCCTATATGCAAATAAAACCGAAATTTGAATCATTTTAAAGGGTTTTACCTATAGGTGCAAATTGCATGAAAAAGCTTCAAATGGGGGATTCCTCATCTTGATGGCAAAAGCTCCAAATTGACCCAAAGCTGGGATTAAACCCCAAAATCAGAAAGTAGAAGAGTATTAGGTTCTAATGCAAGAAACTAGAATAAAAAAGGAACTAAAATGGATTTATGGGGATTTTTGGAAGATGGACAATTACCTTTCTTTTCCAATGTTGAAATGAATGAAAGAAGGAGGAAAGCCCTAGAGAATAAGTGTTTATATATGGTGGAAATCCCTATGGCTGGTCATAAAGGAAGGAATTAGGGTTAGGGTTTCCTAAATTGGCCCATGGGCTTAAGTTATGATTAATCAAGTCATGAAGTCATAAGCCATTTCATGAAACCATAAACCATGACTTAAATTCACTAAACCAAATCCCCTCATTCTAAAATTAGTTTCTAATGACTAAAAGTAGGTTAACCTAAGTTAGACTAGGGTCACCATGGCTAGGGTTAGCTTCTAGGCTAGTTCACTAGGTCTCAACAAGTCAAGTCAACCTAGAATTCACCAATTCAACAAATCACCAAATAATTCAAATAAGTCAAAATGACCAAATTACTCCTAGGCTAAAAATGATAATTAAATCATCCTAATGACATGGTTAGACTCTAGGTCATGCAGTCTCTACGGTTTCATTAGCTGTACACTAAAATCACAAGTCATGACTTAAACGAGTTTTTAAATAGTTTAAAAATAATTAAAAATCACCAAAAATCATAATATGAAATAAATATCAATAAATAGTAATTATAAATACAAAATTTCAAAAATACCCTCATCTGGAAAACTGGGTGTTACAATCCTACCCACCTTATAAGAATTTCGTCCTCGAAATTAAGATGATCGCAGCTTTCCTAGGTCAAACCCCCAATAAATCAAAGTCGAAGCAATACAATCCTACTGGTCGTGATTCCACAGTCTCGAGCAGGGTAGCTACACTATCTATTAGTCATAAGAAATATCCTGGCAGGTACTAAGAGAAATCACACATGAAAGTGGGGAGGAAGATCAAGAAGGTCAAACCTGCTAATCCATCACCTGCGACGTCAGTCTCCTCGGCTGCCATCGCAAAAGCCCCACCCCTCTGGTGCTGAGCTATAGGTGGCCTAACCCCGTCAAAAGGAGGTGCAATGGGACAATCTGTCTTCTGGTGGGCAGCTGACCCATATAAATAGCAAACCTTCAACCTCTTCTTGCACTGCTTCCAAATGTGTCCCGGCTTCTTGCAGTAGGAACAACTGATCGCCTTCGGGTCCTGACCCCGATACTGATGCTGTACCTACTGAACTCCCACTGGCGACTGCGTCTGCTGAATTTGTACATGAGGCCTCTTGGCCTGGCCTCCGCTGCTGCTGGTACCGTGAGCGTCCCGTCCCTTCTTGAGCCTCAGCTCAAGATCATCTTCAGCCAGTAAAGCTCCCTTCAAAATCTCCTCGAACGTGGCATCCCTGTTGCCCTTGGTCAAGGACTTGACTTCCTTGACCAGACCCTTCCAGAACCTCTGGGCCTTCGTCGCCTCGCTCAAGCCCTCTACGAATCTGCTGAGGCGGCCAAACTCCCAAGCGTACTCCTCCACTGAAAGGCTCCCATGAACTAAGCTCTCGAACTGCGACTCCAAGGCTCTGAGCGATGAATCTGAAAAGAATTTCTTCTTGAAGAAGCCCTAAAACTCCTCCCAAGTCTATCCAGCTACCCCCACCCTGGGTCTGACTGATACCAGGTGCGAGCAAGATCTCGCATCCGGCTGGCTGCTGCCTCTATCTGGAGATCTGCCGGTATCCGTGCCAGGCGAAAGATCTTCTCTATATGCTCGATCCACTTGTCAGTATATAAAATCCCCTCTGTCCCCAGGAAGTCTCTGGGGCTCATCTTCTGGAACTGCTCTATCCCCGGTATCCTCGGCTGCTGGATCACTGGTCGAGCTGCGACTGCCGTAAGGGCCAACTCCATGCATCGGTCCTGTCGGGCCTGCTGCCGGTCCATAAACTGCCGAAAGTAGGTGAACATCTGTGCCGCATCCACGTATCCTGTAGGCGACGGCTACTGGAACTTCATCTCTGGGATGACTGGGTCCTGCCCCCGAGCTGGTGAAGGCATACCCCTTGCTGCTGCTGCTGAAGTCTCAATATGGGTAGAGGTGGCAGGAGCTGCAGCCTCCTGACCCTGCTGATATGGCTGAGAGGTGATAGCCTCTACAACAATTGCTGCACTAGAGCGATGTGATCGTGTCTCCACCATCATGAAGACAGACCGAACAAGGAAGTCAATACTGAGCAGGAATCGATATATCAAAGGAGGACAGTTATTTCAAAGAAGGGAAATCAGTACGATATGTAGATGGCATGATTTAAAGCAAAATTTTCCTAACTGTGATTGAGTGCCTCTACGGTAAAGCCTATCTCTCAGTCCTATCACAGGCTCGCAACAGTACAACTAAGTCGCCATACTACCACGATATCGTACTAATACAACTCTCGACCTGCATAGGCCACCACTAAAAACGTGTCACGACCCGCACCCACTATGAGGGTACGAGTACGTAACAGCGCCCAGCCTACGCCGCAGTGTTGGCGGTAGAACGCTGTTCTAAGTCTCTAACTAACCATCAACTCATGCAGTATATAATGTACTCACCATGATCAACTTCGAACGGAGGACAAGTATAAGATATGGTGTAACTCAATCACAGTCTAAGCACGATAAGATAACACAGAAATGTAACTAAGAATTTGAAGACAAAAATAACTACTGAAATAATAACAACATCTAAATAATCTCAAATACATCTCAAGTCTCAATTCTATACAACAAGCTCTAAATGAAAATAAATGCAAGTCTACTAAACAAAATCCCGATCACTCCTGAGTGTCGGGGCCAAAGGTAGCTAAACCATCTCCTGGATAGTAATATGTAGGGCACGTGTCCTCAGGGCAATCATCTGTAAAATTTACAACAGGTCCGGTCAGGACAGGAACGAGCACATCTCATCTAGAAAATCCAAGTAAATGACAGAGAACTATAAAGCAGTTATAGACAGTTATATTAATAAAAATGGCAGTTTATATTCAGGTGATGGTAAGAAAGACAGATAAAGTGCAAGGAAAGTAAATACTAAACAAAAGAAGAATCATAGCAACGAAGACTGTAAAAATAGAACTAGCTGAACCAGGGTAATATGGTATAAAGTCCAGGCAGCAATGTAGACCAGTGTGACTCCAATGTAAGTCCAGTACAGGATGAATCTAATACAAGATGAATCCAGTAAGGGACGATTCCAGTTATAGTGATCAATGATTCCAGGGTGAGTCCAGCCTATACTCTAGCAGTGTGTTTTAAAATACCAAGATCGACATGTAAACGGCTATGGATAATTCGGCACATCACACACCTGGTCGGGTATGAGATGGCTATCATTCCAGTTTGATTCCAGCAAAGGGTGATTCCGAAAATGGGGTATGTCTACATGTCTTACTCTAGTATTTTCCCTCCCAGCAAGTAAATCCAGAATTCCGACACAATGATTCAAGATGAGTCCAGCCAGTAAAATGAAGATACCAGTAAATAATTCCAGTAAATGATTCAAGTAGGTGATTCCAGTAATAGAAGCCAGGAATGATGATACCAGTAATAGAGGTCAGAAAAATAAAGTGTGTCATATACATGAATCCAGAAATATTCATACGTGTTGTAACAGAGAATCGCATACAACTAACTAGAACTAAAATACAGTAATTGACAAGTAATTGAGAGAACTATCAGAGAATATACTCGCTTGATACTCTGAAAAAAGTAGTGTAATGTCAGATGCCTGCAACAGAGTCACAATGTCCTAGATAAAGCAGTACAGGTTATAATGTGTTTAAAATAAGGTAAATGATGTTTATGATGCAATCTACATGATTTCTAGACCAATCTAGGTCAAAGTCAACTCTAAGTCAAACCTGGTCAACTGTCTAGGTCAAACTAGGCCCAAGTCAAACTTGGTCAACTCTGGGTCAAACCAAGTAAACATCTAGGTCAACTTGGTCAAACTGGTCAATGGTCTATTTAGGGTTATCTATAGGTTAACTCAGTCAATGGTTAACTATCTAATCAAACTCTACCTATACCATATCACACATCTAAGGTATATTACATACATACCTATATAGAGCATTACACATAAACATAGATATAAGGTTTTACACTACCACCTCTATTCTAACTCATGTCCTATAGCCTATGAATACAATACATATCATAACTCAGTATCCTGTACTCAGACCATATACCATAAACCCACATGTATACCCAATATCAACATTGACCCACACTACCCCATATAATGTATGTATTACCACACATTACAAGATCAACATATATGTGTACAAGTGTATCTACTAGAAGATAACTGAACCCAAAGAGAGAGGGCAAAAGGGAAGGATCCTAACATTAATCCAAGGACATGGGACTCAAGTCCAAAACCTACTCCCTATGATTCCTGCTACTACTACTGTTATTGACATTTCAGCAATACAAAACACCACATGTAACTACCCACCCCTACTCACAGCACTTTATGAAATCTGTAATATACTAACTCTCCAACTTATCAACTCTCTCAACCTTCTCTAGTCCCACACACCAACTGAATTTCAAACTTCAACACACAGGAAATGGGGAACCACATGACAGTTAACCCATCTATAAAACCAAAACCCTATACTCTATCATAACTGAAACTTAGGCTAATCTACTACCAATTCCCCTCTAGTCCAAGGTCATTTATTACCTGCAGGTAACATGGCTACTGCAGCCATGCACTATACTCACACCCTCACCCTGAACTCCCTGGCTCACCCTGTTCTGCTGCTGCAATGCAAGGCAATGTAACCCAAGGTAGGGCAGGCCAAAGCACTGCTGCCATGCACTGCTAACCATAGCTCCCACTGCTCACTGCTCCTAATACTGCTACTGCCTAAGCCACTGCTTGCTGCTGAATCTGCTGCTAAGGTCTGCAGTACAAGCCAAGGCAAGCAATAAATGTTGCAAAGAAAAGCCAGGCAAGCCAAGCCAAGGCATAGCCTTGCCTGCTACTGCAAAGCAATCCAAACCAGGCCAAAACTGATACTACTAACCCCAAATCACCCTACCTATGGCAGTACAACCAATGTAAAGGAATGAAATTAACTACAAATGAGGAAAAAAGGAAATCTGAAACCTAAGTTAAATCTCATCTCTGTGTGTGTGTGCTGGTAAGGAAACAATTCTGTGGGTGTGTGAGTGATATAACAAAACAGTGTGAGAAAACATAGTGTCAGTCCAGTTTGTGTGTGTGTGTGAACATATAGGATCTGTGAACAATCTTAACTAGTTCAAAACCAATTCACCAACCAATAATCACTCAAACTCAGGTTATATACAGTTATAAGGGAAAACGGGTAATTAAATTTAGGTTATTCAAAACAGGGATGTATCAGTCATCACATAATACGAATCCCAATCCCATTTCAAAAATAGCCATCAAACATAATCATAAGCTCAACAAACAATTAGGAATTGATCCAGTATCAGATTTGGGTGTGTATTAGCAGTGCATTCTCAGGAATTTTCAGAAACAGTGCATATTGTGTCAACTGTAAATATTGTATATCAATTCATCATCCCAACCTAATTCGAACGCTAAAACCTAACACCAATCGATATCCCACATTATAGTAACCTATTACACATGTGTAAGTAAATTATCATGGCAAATAAACAGGGAAAACAGTTAGGAATATAGTTTAAACTCAGAATTCAAAATTTTGAAAACGTGTATCAGTCTAAATCAGTTCATTGCAACTTCTAATGCCCAAAAGCAAACTGAAATCTAATCCCATGCTATTCATAAACTTCTAGCATGTAGGTTAACTTCCAGACATAAGTAGGTGTACAAACAATCGATTCAAAACACACAAAACAGGTTAAATCATAAATGAACTCAGCAGGAAACAACAGTGAACTAGTATCAGGAAAAACTCCCTATTCAAACCAAAACCAAATCGAAAACCCAATAATATTCGTGTGCTAGTAGGGTACAGACATGGGGACATGTCCCTCATATCCAGGGAGAGTCCTTCGTGTCCATAAATTGGGACACGAAGTGTCCAAGAGCCAATGAACATTGTGTCAGAGACAGTGCAATGCACTGTCTCGTGCACGTGTGTCGAGCCACAAAGGACACGACACACACATCTACAAGTGTCGTGCACGTGTCCATAGTTAGGGTAGGTCTAGGTGTGCGTGTATACGTGTCTGTCTTGTGTCCACGTGAGTCGTGTCCAAAGAAAATAGTGCGTATCAGTGAACCATTTTCTGCGTGTACAGTGCGTAAAAAATCACTGCGTGTGCATTTTTTTCGTGCACACACATCAAGGTCATGTAAAATTTTACAAGTGACGTGTCAGTCACTAGGGGAACGTGTCCATAAAATTCGGTGTCAAATCATTGCATGTCGTGTCCGCAATCAGGGTCGAGCAGCAGGGCACAGTACGGTGCCTGTGCGCAGCGTCGTGCACGAGGTACGTGTCCGTTTTGGACACAAAAAATCTACAAAATCATGCTCAGTCACTAATATATTTAATCTACACATGAAGAGCTACCCAAATATATAATTTGTTTTGAAAAATAATAACATTCACTCCATAGAGGCATTTCAACAAACACCTACACCACACTACGACACGTGTCCGATACGGACACCAAACGGACACAAAATTCACCCAAATTTTACGGACACCTAGGGGACTCCTAGATCTAGCCCTATATGCAAAGAAAACCGAAATTTGAATCAATTTAATGGGTTTTACCTATAGGTGCAAATTGTATGGAAAAGCTTCAAATGGGGGATTCCTCCTCTTGATGGCAAAAGCTCCAAATTGACCCAAAGCTGGGATTAAACCCCAAAATCAGAAAGTAGAAGAGTATTAGGTTCTAATGCAAGAAACTAGAATAAAAAAGGAACTAAAATGGATTTATGGGGTTTTTTGGAAGAGGGACAATTACCTTTCTTTAACAATGTTGAAATGAATGAAAGAAGGAGGCAACCCCTAGAGAATAAGTGTTTATATAGGGTAGGGATCCCTATGGATGGTCATAAAGAAAGGAATTAGGGTTAGGGTTTCCTAAATTGTCCCATGGGCTTAAGTTATGATTAATCAAGTCATGAAGTCATAAGCCATTTCATGAAACCATAAACCATGACTTAAATTCACTAAACCAAATCCCCTCATTCTAAAATTAGTTTCTAATGACTAAAAGTAGGTTAACCTAAGTTAGACTAGGGTCACCATGGCTAGGGTTAGCTTCTAGGCTAGTTTACTAGGTCTCAACAAGTCAAGTCAACATAGAATTCACCAATTCAACAAATCACCAAATAATTCAAATAAGTCAAAATGACCAAATTACTCCTAGGCTAAAAATGATAATTAAATCATACTAATGACATGGTTAGGCTCTAGGTCATGTAGTCTCTACGGTTTCACTAGCTGTACACTAAAATCACAAGTCATGACTTAAACAAGTTTTTAAATAGTTTAAAAATAATTAAAAATTACCAAAAATCATAATGTGAAATAAATATCAATAAATAGTAATTATAATTACAAAATTTCAAAAATACCCTCATCTGGAAAACTGGGTGTTATAGGACTCATCCCACTCACCACATCTCGGGGAGAGATCTTATGTGTTCACCCATACCTTGTCTCCGAAGTTACTCAACCGAGGGTACGCTCTGCCTCCAAAACCAAAGGCAAGAAGACCAAGTCTTGCGGCATGGTCTCTTTCTCCACGGAAGAGACACTTCTTGTACAAACGCGTTTGCAGTAGAATACCCAACCTGACGAAGCTGCCGTCGAGGTGGTGCTTCCCTGCACCACCCCTACTACCCAGGAAGGGGGTCCATCCAGACCTCTAGTAGCCAATAAACAGAAGTACGTAGAGGCCCGCTTCGACAAGCCTTTACGAAGAGAAAATGCTTCGGGGCTAGCCAAGCCCCACAACTTTGACATACTGGCACAACTTGCCAGTACTCCTACCCGCTTATCGCTGTTCGAGCTTCTTCGTCTTTCCAAAGACACCCGCGAAGCTCTCTGTGAAGCCTTAAAGGATGCCGAGTCCTTCTTCAGTCAGGTTAAGCAGCCTGAGGATATCCCAACAACATGTGCGTACTGCCACTGTGCGGAGCAGGTCATCCCCAACATAACCTTCACCCAACAAAACATGATGCTCAAGCACAACCGGTATAACAGGCCGCTGTGTTACACAGGGTATGTTAGTTCCATCAAGGTGAAATGAATTCAGATTGATCCAGGGTCCTCCCTCAGCATCATTCCTATGACTCTGCTCTCATATTGGGAATCCCGATGCACCGTCTGGCACCTTCCAATACTACAATCAGCAGTTTTAATGCCAACAAAAGTGAACCGCTGGGCAAAATCCAACTGAAATATCATATCGGTAATCTCCGAACTGAAGTGACTTGCTATATCGTAGACGCCGACGTCAACTACAACCTCCTGCTAAGTCGGTCGTGGCTGTACGTGTACATGGTAGTGCCGTCTACACTCCACCAATGCATGAAGTACGTGTCCACTAACGACATCATCCGAACATAGTTCGCTGATATTGACCCCTTCAAAGGGGTTGAAGCCTACTTCACTGATGCTAGATTATATAAGTCGCTCGATGAAGGGGAAGCCAATGATGCTGATGACGAAGCAGAAACGGCGGCGGAGACGGACATGGAGACAGAGATGATTTCCAGTGCTCTTTTGAAAATTCGACTCAAAAGAAAACTGCCTCAAACGCTGTTTCCCATGGCAATCAAGTTACCTGAAAAAGCACCAACTTCTTTAGGTAGAACATCCACCGAAGCTCCCTTGAAGATACGACTCAAAGGAAAATCTCCTCAAATGTCGGCTCCCCTTGTGGCAAAACTACAGGGGAAGGCACCGGTCACCGAATGCGCAGTTGAGGCACCCCTGAAGGTGCGTCTTAGAGGCAAGCCTCCGTAATCCTCAGCCTCACTCAAGCTGCAAGAGAAGGCCCACATAGCCCTCTCAGAGCCCAAGGTCAAGTATGTGATGAGTTCTTTCGAACCAGCCCTAGTGCTCACGGATGAAGAGTTAGGAGAATACATATCTGCTGACATAGATGCACCTTCTCTCGACAATATAATCCCACGAGAAAATCTCGTATTTTACCAATAATAGAGTGTCTTTCAATTATTCTAGTCTTCCACATTGGAATGCCATGTATACACTAGATAACGCTCTATGGTCGTTACAAATACAAGTAACGATCGTTAATCATGTAAATCGAGTAGTCCCGTCCCAAGAAGTCTCTTTTATAGTCCCACCGTAAAACCAGGACGAAGAACCCATCATCTTTGGCAAAGTCGAGCGTCATTAAGACCTTCCGCCACTCGAGCCAGAACCGGATACCGGCAGAATACAAGTCAATCGGTACATGGACAAGGCAAAGTACCTCATCCAAAAGATGGGTTACGATCTAAAAAGCAATAAGGGCCTGAACAACGGCAAAGGATGGCATCTCCCCCTCCGACTCCCAATACCTGAAGAAAAGCTGCAGGCCTACTATTATCGTACTTGACGGGGGTGGGCTATGTCACGCCGTCGGCAACTCCAGAGAGTTCAAAAGCGGAAGAAGTGGAGCACTCTCATTCATCTGAAGCATCAACTTGGGATTCTAATACCAGTATTGGCCCAATCTTCAGGAAGGTACTATCAGTCAACATGGCATCTGTACAATCTCGAGAGGATGTAGGCGATGACCAAACTTTGGAATTCTTTGAGAAAGAACCTTGGGATCAACGCCTAGGAGCACAGTGGGAGTCTCATTTTGAATTACGCGAACCCCCTACCGAAGACGAAGTCGAGCAGATCGACCTTGGGGATGGGTCTTCTTCCAAACCTATCTTCATCAGCAAGAGTCTAAAGGAAAGAGATCGAGAGTCTTTAGTCCAATTGGCCAAAGAATACATCGACGTCTTTGCCTGGAGCTACAAAATATGCCAGGACTTGATCCCCAGATCGTGATGCATAGACTTTACATCTTACCCGATGCCAAGCCTATAAAGCAGCAACAACGACGTTTTCGTCCTGACATCATAAACGCTATGGATCAAGAGGTGGACAAACTCTTGAGGAGCGAGTTTATTCGTGAAGAGTAACATCCAGATTGGGTGGCCAATGTCGTCCCTGTCACCAAGAAGAATGGGAAGATATGAGTCTATATCGACTTCAGAGATCTTAATACTGCTTGCCCGAAAGATGAATTACCGCTTCCAATCACTGACGTGATGATCGATAATACATGTGGCTTCGAACGCATGTCTTTCATGGATGGGTATTTGGGCTACAACCAGATCAAAATGTTTCCCGATGATGCAAAAAACACGTCATTGAGGACTCAGAAAGGAGTTTTCTGCTACACAGTGATGCCCTTTGGTTTGAAGAACATTGCTGCTACGTACCAACGATCTATGAGTACCATCTTCCGTCAACATCTATGCTAAACAGTTGAATGCTATGTTGATGATATCATCGTCAAGGGCCGTCTTAAAGGTGATCACTTACAAGACCTAAAGACAGTCTTTGATCTCATGCGAGCGCATCAACTCAAGATGAACCCCACTAAATCCTTTCTTGGTATTTCTAACAAAAAGTTCTTGGGCTTCATTATCACGACGAAAGGCATTCATGTCGACCCCGAGAAGACCAAAGCCATCCTTGACATGAACCCTCCGAAGAACCTCCGAGAACTTCGAGGCCTGCAAGGGCGTCTTGCATACATCCGAAGGTTTATAGCAAACCTTTTTGGAAAATATCAACCCTTCACCCAGCTCATGAAGAAGGAAGTCTCCTACGTCTGGACATAAGAATGCCAGAAATCTTTTGATGATATCAAAGCTTACCTGACGAGCCCGCCAGTCCTGGTGGCACCCGTCGTAGGCAAACCACTTCTCCTCTACGTCCGTGCCATGGATCATTCCTTCGGCACTTTATTGGCTCAGAACAACGATGCAGGCTACGAGCAAGCTATCTACTATCTTAGTAGGACAATGATCGGGGCTGAACACCGGTACAACCCCGTCGAAAAGGATTGTTTGGCTTTGGTGTTCGCCATCCAGAAGACTCACCTTTACGTTTTGGGCCAGACAATTTATGTCATCTCCCGAGTCAATCCACTCAGGGTTCTCATGACGAAGCCCGGATCATTGAACTCCCGACTAGCTACATGGGCAATCCTGTTGACACCATATAACATGGTATTCGTCCCACAAAAAGCCATCAAGGGCCAAGCTCTAGCCGATTTTTTAGCCGCGCACCCGATCCCGGATTCCTCCAGACTCTATGAAGACATCCCAGATGAGGTCCAAGAATCAAATGTCGTAAAAAAAACTCCATATGGCGGGTGTTTTTTGATGGTGCTTTGAGAACAGGCCCCAAAGACCATATCATCGCAGGAGTGAGGGTGGTCTTAGTCTCCCCCGATCAACTGGTCATCCAGTGTTCTTACTCCCTTTTAAAGCCATGCTCCAACAATGTTGCCGAGTACAATGCTCTCATCATGGGACTCCAGCTTGCGCAACAACTGGGGGTGGATCATCTGGAAGCTTATGGCGACTCAAAACTCGTCGTTAATCAAATTCGAGGGTAGTACAAAGTTCGTCATGAAGATCTGGTTCCTTATTATGAAGTTGTATTGAATATTTTTTCAACCTTCACCAAGTTCTTCATAGAACACGTACCTCAGCTACAAAACCTGGAGGCTGACGCTCTGACTGGCCTCGCAGCTTCATTAGCAGCACCCCTCGGGACTCAATACTACGTCACAGTAGTTGGTCGAGACTTGATCTGTCCTAAAAATAACCTATAAACACAAATGGCCCATGCCATGATGACAAGTGTCGGTATTAATGTCCGAGACTGGAGGTTTCTATTTATTGACTTCGCTGTCTATAGAATTCTTCCAGAAGACCCGAAAGAAGCCGTCTCGGTTAGAAGGCATACCCTTCTATTTTATTATGATACAACTACTAAAACAATGTACCGATGTACCTATGATGGACTTCTCCTTCGATGTCTATCCAACGAAGAAGCAGCCGAAGCCCTTCGAGAAGCTTATGACGGAACTTGTGGGGCTTATCAACCCAGGCCTAAGTTGTAGGATCGACTGCGACGCATGGGTTACTACTGGCCAACCATGGCAGTCGACGCCGTCGACTATGCTAAAGAGTGCCATGCTTGCCAGCTTCACGCCGACTTTATCCATATACCATCGGAACCACTACATCCTACGGTCGCCTCCTGGTCCTTTGAAGCTTGGGGCATGGATATTATGGGACCAATCACCCCTCCTTCATCGAGGGGACACCGCATCATCCTAGACATCACCGACTACTTCTCCAAATGGACAGAAGCAGTTCCACTGACGGAAGTAAAAAGCTCTAGGGTGATCAGCTTCATCAAGCATCATGTCATGTACCGTTTCGGGGTACCCCATAGGATTATCCACAACAATGGTCCACAGTTCATCAGCCATGCTTTTAGCAGATTCTGTGACAAGAATCGTATTCAGAACGTGGCATCAACCGCCTACAATCCGACAGCGAATGGATTGGCCGAGGCTTTTAACAAGACTATCGTCAGGCTACTCAAAAAGGTCGTGTCATCCAATAAACGCGACTGGGACAAAAAACTCAGTAAATGCCAGTGGGCCTACCGCACAACGGTACGGACTCCGATGGACAACACACCGTTCTCTCTGGTTTATGGAAGTGAAGCGGTACTGCCTCTCGAAATCCAGATACCCACACTCCGTGTTGCAATCACAAACCAGTTGACAGAGGAAGACAATCAATGCCGCCGTCTGCGAGAGTTAGAAGCACTTGATGAGAAACGCCTCTTAGCTCAACAGCGTATTGAACTTTATTAAGCCCGTGTATCACAAGCTTTCAACAAGAAGGTCAAACAAAGGACTTTCCAAATAGGCGATCTGGTTCTGGCAGTCAGGAGGCCGATGGTGTGGACTCATAAAATGCCAGGAAAGTTCGAACCCAAGTGGGAGGGACCTTTTATCATAGAGACGGTATACTCAAACGGTGCTTACCACCTCGTCCGACCCAACGTAGACTTGTTCATGATGCCCATCAATGGCAAGGTTCTAAAGAAGTACTACTCTTGAGATAAACCTAGATATGTACTTCCACCCTTAGCCAGCAGGAGAGTCAGTGAGCTTAATACTCAAAGTTCACACACTTCTCTTCTGCAAAAACCCTGTGCTCCTGGAATCAGCTGTTCCGTTGCATTCTATCTCTAGTAGAAGAACAACCACGTCCACATTACCTCTGAGTTGATCCTCTACGCCCTATAAAGCAGAATCTTACACTCCGTAAGATTACGCTAACTATCATGTTTACTACGTCCACATTACCTCTGAGTAAACATCCCGTACAAACAATCCCTGCGTTGTTGTACATCTACCGCAGAACTTCTATGTCCATATTATCTCTGAGAAGTTCTGCGTACCTCCCCCAAGAGTCATTCCTACCACGTCCATAATATCTCTGAGTAGAAAAACACCACTAGAGGAATACCATATTTGCGACGTACACATTACCTCTGAGCAAACATATCGGTCCTCTCAAAATTATTATATGTTCCTCAAAACCGGGATACACGAAAGATAATAGGTCCACACAAATCACAAGTTCATGACAAAAAAGGTTACACTAGAAATTTTTTATCAAAAAGTGAGGGGTTATATTTCAAAGAAAAAAAAAAGAAATCCCTAGACATCACGGGGAATAGCGGAAAGTTTCTCGATCTGGTGCTTTAAGGCCTCAACACGGGTATCCACAGTCGCCAGAACCCGATGTTCGGCCTCACCCGCATCGCTGCTATGGCCGCGGGAGCAGTATCGGCATCATACTTAGCATCCAAGACTTTCCGCTGGCAAGATACAGAAAGAATGTGGCGCGTGAATTTTGTTTCCTCTTCTTTGAATATCACATGCTCAGCCTGGGTGCGCTCAGCATCCAGTAAAAATTGAGCCCGTTGATCCTCGAGGAGATGAATCTTGGCAGTTATCTCCGTTATGCTGGTATCCAGGGAGGCTCGTTGTTTAGCCTTCTTCTCAACGGATTGAGTCAGCCTCTCCGCTGCAGCCTCAGCATCGGCCACCTGGTGGTCCCAGATGGCCACCGTGTCCTGATAAGCCAACTAAACCTCGGCAATCATTTTTCTCTGTTCTTCCTCTATCATAGCAGAAAAATCATTCCGCTGAATACTCTGGAGTTCGGAGAGATGTTGGTCGAGCTCAGCCACAGAAGCCTCCAGTATGTCAGCCATATGACCATGGCCCCGATACGAATGTATTAAACCGATATAGGGAAGCACCATGGCTTTTGCCGTCGCGAAACTCCCGTTCGCATTCAGCACTGTCGATACTGATGGAACTGGAGATTCCTAGGACCCTTTCTTTGGTGTGCATGTTGATCGATAGAACGTTAAAAGATCTAATACGTGTTCTAACCCTTCATAGGCAGAAACTAGGGTTCACAAATTATACCTACGATGGAAAGGAGACAAGTAATTCCTGGCAATCTCGAGCGGATGACCCCAAGATCTTTTGCACGTATTCCTTCCTCGAGTTAGACGTCGTGTTGGCGACGATCTCCCAACCTTTTCTTCTTCTTGGCAGCCCTCTCTTTCTCTCCTTACGTGAATCCCGAAATTAGAGAAAGTATTTGATTTTTGATCATTAATCTGGCGGCCAGAGAATAGAGGATATATATAGGCTATGGCAGGGACCATGAGAAAAAATTAGGGTTAGGCCTCCTAATGGATCTGGATATCCCGTGTTCAGCCCGAACACACAATCTAGGCCCATTAACAATAGCTCGGTCCACTAATGAGCTATTGTTGCACTACCTCCCTAATCCCAAATTATGTTTGTGAGCTCCTTTTATTATATGTTTTTTTGGCTCCCCATGTTAAGATATCATATGTCCATCGATCAAATTAAGTTACTAACATCTATATTGATTCGACATCTTTTATCCTTAAGTAGTACCGCTCACTTTATTTGTCATGTCAGATATAATCCACCTGCAGGGTTTATATGACAATCCTTATGAGCTCCTTAAGAGGACATCATCAACCCGATGTATCGGGACATAGATTTCATTTATAATCAACAGCCCATCATACATACATTATTATTACCCAATTCATAGAGGTTGTTGATCCATAATAAATCTTACTCTTTTATGAGTCAAAGTAATGCACTCTGCATATACATGTCTGTTATTATATCCGGATTAAGAGCACAAGCATCCATAATAACAGAGGTGTTTGTTCTCTTATGTAGTCAGTACAAAGAGAACAACCTCAAGTGGTCCTGTTCAATACACACAAAGTGTACTAGTGTAAACCTATAGTCAATATAGACTAATACCAGATTACACCACAACCTTTCCAATAGATTGTCCAAGTACATCTAAGTTGTGAACTATTTATATACTCCATAGGGAACTGATAATATGATCTTCTGTGTGACACCACACACCATATTATCTATAATACAGAATATCAACATTTGCATTAACACTTGCAACAAATACAATATACAAACATTTGCCCATATGATTCTCATTCAAAATTTAAGGAAATAAGGTTACTACAAAAGTGATACTTTTTGTATATAACCCTAATAGATACTCACTTCTGCAGCATCTTATACACTACCTCGACAGCATCTTATACCGACGTCTGGGGTTGTCTCCTCCTCCACCAAAACACCACCTGCAGCCAGCACATGGCCTTCCTCCTCCGACAAATAGCAGGATCAGCACCCGTTTCTTGACTCGGTATTTCCTCTGGAGTCAAGCTCGGCAGACGAGTCTCGCCTCCCTCATCAAATCCCTCCATGGGAATAGAGTCTGTCAGTACCTCCTGGACGACAGCCAGCTCGGCTTCTACAGTTGGGTCTGGGGTAGGGCTCGGCAACGGTGTAGCCGACCTCCCTTTATCATAACGAGGAGAGGAATCAACCCTCTCCTCTGTTGCATGTTGCCCCTACTACAGGCTCAGGGACCTCTAGAGGAACTTCATCCGAAGAAGATGAACTCCATTCCTCTTTCTCATTCGGAAGCACAGCTTCTGCTGGGACCTCGATACCAGAGGCCCCCACGACAGCTTGTACTATCCTGGGAACCGCTACACCTTCAACTTCCCCTTTAGCACAGTCCGGGGATACTAAAACCTCTACAGAAGTGACATCATCAGGGTTTTCCTCCACGAGAGACGCCACAATCGACGGAATACGCTCATCAGATGAGCTCACCACCAACTTCGGTCTGTTAGCACCCGGTTTTGAAGCTCGGGGTCTCCTCTTCAGTGTCTCCTACAAAAAGAAGTCATATGTCACAAGAATGGTAGAATGAACCAGACTATGTGGGACGTCCTTACCTCTACAGGAGCTGATTCTGTTGACACTACCGGTGGTACTTCTTTCCTTTGCCTTTTCGGCATAGAAGAACCGGCTTTCGTGTCAGCACGTCTCTTCGGGTGATCAGTGGAGGGCTCTGCCTGAGTACCCTCCGTGGATACGGCAGGGGTATCTCGGTAACCAACCTCTGGCAGGCGGTACAATCGAGCCTTCGCCAACATATTTCCAGTCACCTCCAATTGTGTGCCGATAATAAAAATGGTCTCCCTATCATATCCAGGGGATACAGTATTTATAGCACAATAAAATTTGGCGGCTGAGAAAAGAATCGGTGACCGTGGATTCAGAACTGGCATGGTAAAGCGAGCTCCGATGCATCCGACATTGTAGTAGTACCAAGCTCGTTCCCCGTCCAGCAGACTTCCAGTACACCCCAGGCTAGTACTGGGGTTCTCCAACATCAATTGAGCATAGCCGAATTGACGTGCAAAATAGGACATTCGCGTGAAAGAAAGCCTAAAAATAGCAAGACGCATTGAAAAAGCTGCTGCACAGGCGTATCAGTTAGGCACATCAAGACAGTAGCTACGCAGGCGTATCACTCCAGCATCTCAATCAGGCGCATCGTCTCAGCGTCTCATTCAGGTGCATCACGTTGATGTCTCAGTATAGGTGCTTCACTTCGTCTTGACCAAGTGCCTCGGCTAAATGAAGCAGTCCTTTGAACATAACACGAGCGGGCAATCAACCCCACTCTAGCAGGAGGAAGAGCTCTCCCAACCGCAAGGAAGTTGGGAGCACCATAATTCCGATCTGGGGCTCTTCCAGCCTAACAAAGATGGGACACGAATGTCCCGATCTTTTGATGCAACAGGCTCCTTCGGCCTGCATCGGGACCCCGCGATCCCAACTTTTGGATGTAACAGTCACCTTCACGAGTGCGTACGAAGACAACTCGACGTATCTTCACCTTCAGAAGCATCTCGTCGACAAAACGTACTTGGGCAAAGAGGCACATCTCTACACTGAGCAAACGAACAAAAATGGAAAACAAAACCCTCTCCTTGCTGCTATTTATAGCTTGGACAAATCAGACCCATGCGCCAAGTGGCAGGCTCTCCGAAGTTCGTGTAATGAATGTACATTTATGGAATAAATTTCTTTTTTTTAAATCAGCCCAGTCAATATGTACAATCAAAACATTGGGAACCCAACAGTCGGGCCTAGGTGGATGCGCCGTGTGGCAAATCCCTGGGCCTTCTTCTGATGCACCTAAAACAGAGATCTAGCCTATGCGCTCACGATCCGACCATTTAATGCTGAGTGACAGGCTGGACATAAGCCCATGCGTCCGTCAAATCCAGCATTTAATGTCGCATAACAGAGGCGGCAACACGTCCCCCGAAGAGTCTTCAACCCTTAGTAGAAGACGAGGGGTCAATGACATCAGCACATCACTTCGTTTATTCGGTCGAGCTGCCTTACCACGTGGCAACCAAAGCGTATGCGCCACCATAGCCATGTGCCCAAATCTTTGCGTGCGCCCCAAAGCCATGCGCTTGGACTCGCTCTTGATCCCTAAAGACAACAGCTAAAGTCCTCTCCATGTGCCCAATCCTTGGCGCATCCTGTCAGATCACTCTCCACCAAATCCGAGATCTTTGAGCCATGGATATACGCCACGTGTCCTTTGACTCAGTTCAGTCCATGAAGGGGTGCTAACCACCCAAGATCTCAGCAACCGAAGAATCCTCTCAGCTGCCACGTGTCGGCTCTTTCGTATCCCACAGGCACAACAGGAAGGATTAAATTCCCAAATCAGGATGCATTATCCATGCGGCTCCCTCAGCTCTAGGCATGTGGCATTTCTATGCACAGGCGCATCCTACATATGCGCGCATGAGTAGCCCCAGCTGGCTGCTATAAAAAGAAGAAAAAAAAAGGAGACAAGGGGCAAGAACACTCCGGCATCCAGAGCAACCCATACCTTCAGAGAATCTAAAATCGTCGTCAGATCGTTAATGGAGTCAACGCATTACCACTCGCTCCATCGACACAGTAACCGGGTAAAAATAAAGGTGTACTCCTAGGACTACATCTGAGTCCTACATTGTAACACTGTTCTGTTGGTGATTGAAATTTCAATTCAAAGATTTTAATGGCAAATAAGTATATTACCATGTTTTTTCATCATGTATTTTATGACTAACCCCTGATTTATAGTCATTAACATATATTAGAATTGCATTTAATGAATTGTACTCGTTCCATCATGACAGTTAAACCAATTAATTTTAGGTACTTGTGATGAGGATTTGTGCCCTGAACAGTATTGCCCATACATGGGAGACGTAGCCGAGATGGACTTTGCCTTTCAGGAGTAGTTCGTAGCACCTGACCCCGCGGCTCATGCTTAGATATCTTTAGTTAGCTTTGAGACATGTAGTGGATTTGGATATCGATTATGAGACTTGTAGTTAGACTATAGTTACCTTTGGGATTTTATATTATTATTATTCTGAGATTATATATATCCTCTATTCCATCTTGAGCTGAGTTGTGCCTTATGTTGTAGCCTCCTAAAGGGAGTATATTATTATTGTATGGTTGTTCATCATAATTGTTATAGAGTTCTACCGCCGACTCTGTGGCGTAGGCTGGGCATGCACATGATTCATACCCAAATATTGGGTGCGGGTCGTGACACAGTCTCAGCAAAATAAATGATCAATACAGTCTCAGATGAAAAATATAAAAGTAGGCACTATAAGTCCTCAGCTCTATCATAAACTAAAATAAAGTAAAAATAGTAATCCGCGAAGAACTACTTTGGATCAACCTTGTCTTCCACAGTTAGTGCAATAGTAGAATAGACTCCCGACCCATACTCATTAGGAAAGATATCATCAGCTAAATCTGGAGAATAACCACGTCCTCAGGGGACATATCAAGGCACATAATATACAAGCTAAAGTGCAGTAAATGAAAAATATCTCAGGGTGACTAAACCAAACTAACGTGACGCTTTGAGGACAACGTTCGCAAGCGCAGACATCTCCAAAGTAAATGCAACATGGCAGGAGTATACTTATTTCCATAGCTCTGGTACTGGAGTCTCAATGGTAAATAAGAGATTATACATATAGCTGTAGCTCTGGTACCGAAGTCTCAACGGTAACTAAGAGAGAGTTTATAACTTAAAAAATATGGCTCCTCTCCACATAAATGTATATACATATATATAAAGTGTAAGTGCATAGCACGGCCTGTGCAAGTAGTAATTGTCCTCAACTCTCAAGAATTAATAAGTTGCATCCACAACTTACCCTTCTGACCTCTATCTAGACGACAAATCCTATGATACGTCTAAAAATAAAATAAAATGACACAACCAATCCTATCCTACAAGTATTAGGGAATATGGTATCTCAGATAATCAAGCTCAGGTAACAGGATAATGTATGTCTCAATTACGTGTCGTATCCTACATGTCTTAATGAAAATAAATTCATAGATCTCAGGCAGGTTCTATATATCAATACTAGACAAATTATAGTTGAATGCACCCGAATATAATCCAGAAGTCCGTATTGATATAACTCCTAAGGTCCAATACAATAAATAAAATAACAAAAAATAAAGGACAAAATAGAACAGGAACTGAACAATAGCAAGGTGCACTTGCCTGATTCCGTAGTGTGAAGATGAAGGGTCGCTCTCGTGTCCACGCCTCCGGAATCCAACGCTCCTAAATAATTAATTAACTCGTGTAAGTCTTTAATCATAAAACTTATGATAGGTATTAATTAGATAATTTAAAATTTTAAACCATAATAACTATATCCAATATCTCATGGAATCAGTTAGATTCATACACAATAACACATACGTTCCATGTGACACCGGGACCTAGTTTTACGGTTTTCGACTTCCAAATTGTCGGCTATACCCCTACTTCGAGGGTATGCCTAAAAATTATCTAAAATTATAAAAATAATAATTTTAATTTATTTACACAAAAATAAGTTTTGAATTTCATATTTGGAATTCTAAGAATTGTTTTTGAATATTCGACTTCTACGTTGGCTAGTCTACCCGAAACTTGTCCGGAACATTGTCAACTACCCAATATGGTTTAAATATAATAGATAATAATTTTAAACAGAATTAATATCAATTATTACTCAAAAATTATTCATGAACACAAGGGTTAAATTATTTTACAATTTTTGGATATTCTAGGTCAGCAGATTACCCGAAAAAGCTAATTTCAATCGCTATTTTTCTCGATCAGATCTGAGTTGATAAAATCATGGAAAAAATATTTAAAACCCATATTTCCCACATATTAACCTACATAAAACTCAGTTTCAAAAAATTCCTTTAATTTCACATAGATCCTTCACAACGGGCTAAAATCAATCCTACCGTACATAAATTTTACCACCACTAAACATGCAACTTTTAGAGATGAAAATACAAAAAAAGACATAAAAATCTAATTTTTATTGATTTAATATCAGATTTCCTACATAACTTTTAACATGGGTTTGAGATGGAAAAAGTTGTGTTCTTTACCGAAATTCCTTGCTAGATGGGTTGTGGTGACTCCTCATTGCTAAAGCTCTCAACTTTCTTGCTTTCCATGCTTGCTAAACCCTTTTTGATGGGCTTGAAGGTGTTGGCAATGGCTCTAGATGGTTGGATGATGAAGATGGGGTTTTGTCATGACCCGCACCCTGAAGAGGGGCACGAGCACGTGGTTATGTCCAGCCTACGCCGCAGTATCGACGGTAGAACACTATATATAGGGTCTGTAAATACTACGACTAAAACGGATAATGGTACCTGTACAGTATATACTCTCCGAATGGAGGTGACATAGCAATACAGTCTCAATCACAAATACAAAACTAAGGTAGATATCATGGAAGAGAAATATGATAGATAAAACAGAAAATGAATCCGAGATACACACAAGTCCAGAGCTATACACAACAACCCAGAGTCACAGAAAAAATATATATAAGATACTATAATCTGAAAATACTAGCTGGCTCGCAGGCCAGGCAAACCTAACTAACTATACTACTCAGGGTGAGCAAAGTCTAGTGGCTCTACTAACAAGCCACAGTCTAAGTCTACTCCGTCAGACTCGACCCCATAATAGATCGGGCAATCTGCTTCAGAATCATCTGTAATATGTCAACGGTCTCCTATCAGGAAAATGAGCAAATACAAACACCAACACCAGTTCCATGTGAATTGACAAAAGCTATAAGGGACAGTGTAATAAAATACAAGACAAAATCAACAGAAATATATATATCAAGATGTAAGTACTGAAAAGGACGATAATACATATATATAGGTTGACTTGGGAATTATTCGGAAGCCGAGTTACAACCCCTAAACCAAAAAAGGACCGGGGCTGTAACCCTTCTCCCGAACAGAACTTAGTCACCAAGGATAATAAATATAAAAGGTGCCTTAATTATTAGTGTGTTATGTGATCGGCTTAGGAAAATATGCCCAGGCTTTCCATCCGACCGGCTATGAACCCTGTATACAATAGAACGATAAGGCCGATCATCATGGAAAGCTATGAACAACGTAGGGTAAGGCTTTACCCGTCGTGAGGCGAGGGTATAGCTATGAACCATATGTACAATAGAACCATATGTACAATAGAACAATGTGGGAATTTGATCACACAACCACTAATAACTCCTCCATCCCCGAATAGTACAATGGATCTGGACATGACACGTTATGACACAGGATTCCATAAGAGGATAGCAAGTCCCCTTTTGAAATTGGTGTCTATACCAATATACTGAATAAGACAGAATATGTACCAATATACCATAAAAATCTAGAAATAAGATCCCATGTCATGATCCAACATATACTAGTGCGTGAACTATCGTGACTGGAAATCGAGTATAACACTACAACTGAATTGGATATAGCAGATATCAAGACAATAAAAACTATCAGTGAATGTACTTGCCTGTGGTCCTGAGCTGATAAGGTGAACAGACGCTCAGAGTAATCACAGACCTAAAATAAGATACTATGAGTCAAACAGGGTTTTATACTGAAAAAGGGAACTAATATAAGTCATGAATACAAGTCTAAACTAGGTCAATCTAGGTCAAGCTGAGTCATACTGGTTCATACTGGGTCGTACCAAGTCACTGCGAGTTAATCCAAGTCAAACTAGGTCGAACGGGGTCAAATGTTGACTTAAAGTTGACTTTTGGTCAAAAAGTCAACTCTGGTCAATACTGAGTCAACCCTGGGTCAACCCTAGGTCAAACAAGTCAAATGTTGACTAACAGTTGATTTTCAGTCAACTGGTCAACTCTGGTTTGGTTTCGGTCAAATTTAGTCGCTTAAAGGCTAAGTTTGACTCTCGGTTGACTTTTGTTGACTTTTGGTCAAAATGGTCAACCGAAGTCAAAACTAGTCTATGAGCACTATATTTGATTATTACCAACCAAGGGAATCAAGTTCTAACTATATC